>VUQR01003021.1:2870-14817 GCA_015108515.1 Hemichromis elongatus
TCCCTCCAGTCTCCATGTTTATTTCTGAAGGAGGATCTTGAACATCTGTTCAGATACATGGTAGAGGATTAGAGGAACTACTTTCCCACTTTAAAATAATTTGAGCACTTTCTTCTGAACTCTTAAATCTGATTGAACCACATCTAAAACAGTATGAAATCTTGCAATACTTCGAGACAACCTTGTTGATAATTTAATTTATTAGACTGAAGAAAAATAAATAAGTAAAAAATACGGCCCTAAAGGAAGAGAAATAATTTGAAAACTGTGTTCTAATGAGACATGAAACTAGACACTGTTCCTGCTGTGTGAACTCATTATTTTCCCACTTTTCACTGTATTTTTGTATTTGGTGGAAGTCTCTGTTCTTCGGTGTATGCCAGTGGAGCCCATTGAGAGATGACTTATGGATGCAGTTGGGTCCTTGACAATGATTCAAACAAAGTGTTTGGTTATAGGAAGCATTATTTTCTGCTAATCACTTCTTTTCTGTGGGTGACCTGTCTGTTATTTACTTATAGGACAGTATATCACATAGGGACAGTTTGCAGCAAAGTGTTAAGCTGCTGGGATCGGTGCCAACTATCTCACCTCAGGCCATAGTACACTGATGTGGGGGGAAAAGTGGATTTCCATCTGTTCTTTGAAGGTGAGGTGCTGCTTGAAATGACAATATGGAAAGATCCAGGGTTCTTGCTCACGAGTCCAGGCCAGGAGCTGTGTAAGTCCTTTTGGCCATGTCCATTGGCTCTCTATGACTTTGACACAAAACTAAATATGGAAAGATTCAGAGTCATCTAGACTGGTTTACTTTTATCACCACTGCCAGGATCGTTGATCTGCTGCTGCACAATACTGAAAGTAGCCTTTATTGTTGTTGATGTTTTTTAAGCTATTAGGCAGCTATTTGTTTTGTTTGTTTTTATGTGTATTTGATTTAATCAAAGCAGGTCAATTTTAATCTAATTAACTTGCACAATTACATCAATGACTCAAAGTGGCCAGCACGGCTTTACAGCAGCTCTATTTCAAAGTAGGCTTAAACATGGGTACTTTTTCCTGCAATTCACATTTGTGCCATCATTTTTATTATTGTAGCTCTGCACTGCAGAGTAATCACATGTAGTAAAATATGTAAATTACATTTAATTTAACTGTAATTAAAGTTACACCTAATATTAATGATAATAGGGTAATCTTGACTTAATAGGCTATGTCACCTTCATTGTAGGGGTTAAAATGTTTTTTCTTTGCTGCAATTCCTCAAAAACATCTCTCTTGATAGCAAAAGTTGCCAACCGTTGGCCAAGGCATTTCAAAGTGACCATGCATATCTGACTGCCGACATTACTGGCCAACGTTGTGGAGGTACTCAAGGGTGTTCAAGGAACTGCCGGGGTGATTTAAGATATTTCCCATTAGAGGTACTGTGGGAACATCCTACTGGGAGTCAACCCAAGGACAGCCCTAACAGAGAAAGGGATTACTTCAGCTCATCCTGGGATTTCTCAGCAGATGGAGATGTGGTAGGCTGGTACTTTCAATAGATTTCTATTATTTTTAAGGAAATTTATGTCACACATGTCTCTCTCTGTATCTGATTTAGTCTACTTTGCTGATTTACACACTCACACGTCACTGTTCACTAGCTCTTTAGCATCTTCAAAGTTGTTTCATTATTTAAAAAAGAAAAATTTAAGCTCAAAAATGGAGATTTTCCTGCTAAAATTACAGTAAGATTTTAAGCTTTACAGTTTTATTCATTGATTTATTTATTTAGTGAATAGGAATACTCCAGCCATTAAAAACAATACACATAGGTTACAAGGCATTACTTCATTTTTAGGGTTTAAGATATAAATGAGCACACAATTGGTCATACTTTTTTTTTTTTTTTGCAAAAGCTTATCATGTTTTAACACCATCATTGCTCAAAGTGCACATAGAATGCAAAACTAAACATCAGATAAAACTGGCTGCAAGGCAATTTAAACCAGATGTGTACACATTGTATGTTGTTGTATTTTTACTGTAGCTACAAGAGCTACAGTGAAAATAACGTCATAGAAAGAAATATTTAATTATTTATTTCTGTTTTCTTAACAATAAAATGGAATTATGCGATTTAAATGTATCAGTCAGCAAATTGTTAAAATGTAAAGTTAGTCTACCCATCTCAATGAAACTTGTCAGTTTAGTTAGATGTATTGTCTACTCAAATGTATTTAACACTTTTCTATAAATCTTTTTTTACATACATATATATGTGTATAAAACAAATATAGAGCAAAATGCATTACATCTCAATACTTCAGGATTTATTCTCACAGTGAGATCTCTTTAGGTTTTACTGACAATTGTGCAAGTGAGGTGCTCTGATCGCATCTTCTCATTCAAAGTCCTAACACCAAAGTGTATAAATCTGATACAGGATACATATACAAGTTCACAACCAGCAGCTAAGGTGTTAAAGCTGCAGATTGTCTCTGGGGTGGGCTGGACTGATGCTGGCGGAGGATGACTGAGGTGAAGGGGTTAGGAGAGGAGCGAGCACAGCTACAAGGGCCTCTGTCCCAGGCCAGGCTGTGAGCTGCAGCCCTGTGCTGATAAGACTGTAATAGTCCTCCTTAGAGGACCCAGGGCTCCGCTCCCCTTATTAGTCATTTATCACACCTGGCAGCCTCACTGAACCATAATTACTCTTCCCTTATCCCCCCGCACTGTCATGTCCATGAGAGCGAGTGAGGCAGAGGGGGAGGGAGAGAAATAGCTGTGAGAAACAGTGTTCGAAGAGAGTGGACTGAGAGAAGGACAGAGGACTTAGAAGGAGAGTAAGGAGAAAGAGAAAGTGCTAGTGAAGAACAGTCATGAAAGGACAAACTGTGAACTAGACATATGAATAGTGTGTACCACACTACCAGTTTAACAAAAAAAAACATGTTTTAAACGCAACAGAGGGAGCAAAAAACTATTGTGGTGCAAACCTTTAAAACCCTCTTTTATTAAAATATATGGATGCAACAATAAATCTAAATGCAATCATTACAGATGTGCTCTTTTCAAGCAGATCAGCCTTCCTATTACAAATCACACATTGGCCAAAGTTCTTCTACTGTTTGATGAAACAGAAGCTGAGAAAATTCTACTGGGCCATTAAATTCAGAGCTTTGTAACACTAAAATAATACCATGATTTACAGCTGCAAAAGTATGTGCCAACATGGGAACATGTGTTTCATATTCAAAAGATTTATCATTATGCATTTGCAAAAAAGCCATGTAATTGCACAAAATTATTCACATACATTGTATCACATAGCATTACAGTTAGAATATACAAATATACCCAATGCTGTTAATGCAGCATGGAGACAAGAAGAAAAAAACACTTTAGTTAGTGTCTTGGATAGAAGCACGATGGACACAGCCTGTTAGCTGAAATCAAAGCGACACCTCACATCTCAGTACTTGCAGTGGAAAGATCTCCTGCTCATGCCAAAAGTTGTTAAACTTTGCACAACCCTGACTCCCGTGTCTGTTATAAATACAATGCTAAGCTTGTCAAAAGTGCTTGCCACGCTAACATTTCTTTCACGAGTGAGTTACTGGGACATTTTCTCTGCAAAGGTTTTACTTTGTTGCCACGTGCCTGGCTGTCACGAAGGCGCCCTCCTTGCCACTGTAAGCAGATCCAGATGTGAGACACATGCTTCCAATCCCAAGCTACTACACCCCAAATCACCTGACCCTTAGCAATTGAAATCAGGTCTCAAACACACAGTTAGTTACATTAACGAAAGGGTTTCGACTTTCAGAAAAGAAAAAAAGAAAAGAAAAGCATGCCATTGTATGATCCTTCATCTCTTGTTCTGGGTTGTCTAACTGTATAAATCTGTCTTCAACTTTTTATTTTTTGATGATTTAAGTTATTCGTGCACCCTGCAAAGATCCTGTGCTTGCACAACAGCAATGCATGTGGCTCTGTGGTTACAGGAATGTGCACACACAATGTAGAAAACTGACACTACAATGTGTATCTTTAAAGAACACATACTTAATAAAAAAGCTCTCTGTCTAAAAAGTAAACATGAAAAAATAACATTTTTGCTACTTCTTTAACAATTATGGCAACGCTCAGCACAAAAACGCAAACAAATTTGTGTGGACACACATGAAAATTACCAAGAATGAACAGTTTGAGCACACAGACTCCCTGGATGCCCTGTCCAGTCTTGGGTCCAACTAGAAAAAATTGTGCCAACAGTTGTGTCATCCTTCACAGATGGGGACCACATCAGGGCACATACAGCTAAGTCCAGATGTGTGAAAGAAGGGAGAACAGAGGGACTGCAGCAGGGAGGAAGGGTAGGGAAAGTGAGAAGAGAAATGGGATTGCATGAATTTTGCTGTCATTAAAAAAAAAAAAACCCAACAGATGTGCAGGTCCCAGAGGAAAGACATCTGGCTCCTCTCTCGCTTTCTCTTTCTCTCTCTAACTTTTCATCGAGCATGTAAGGTGAGAAAATTTAGAACGCTCTTGGCTTCTTAAGATCCGTATTGCTGGCTTCCTCCATTTTAACAGGGGTTTTATGGAGCAGCTTCCTTAATAGCCACTCACTTATAAAACAAAGCTGTAATGACATGCAAATGACTCAGGGAAACACTGTAAAGAGGATGTGATGTATGGCCCGTCTGTGCGTTACAAGCACACACACCAAAACACTAACACACAAACAACAAAGGAGCAGTGCTTCAGAGAACAATGCAGAAATAGTTTTCTCTTTTTTCACTACATAAATATCAGTACAATGCAGTGCTGTGCAAAAGTCTTGAGCCACCATTTATTTTTTTATATGTTGCTAGGAAAATGAAAAATACCTGCAGCAATTTACTAAAATGTGCAAACATGGAAACACAGTATATAGGCAAAACAGAGTATGCACAAATCTAACGAGCTTTAAAGTCAATATCTGGAATCATCTTGTTGGTGTAAAAATGACATTTTACGCCTTTTAAACTGAAATCTTTACAATCTTTCACAGATTCAGCTAAATAAATGGGAACAAATGATGTGTTTTGTGGCAGGATGCTGGCAACGAAGTGTCTAAAGATGCAATATAAATTTGTTTTCTTTGCTAAACTGTCACATGCAGATTGAGTTAAGTGCCTTTTTCTACTTGTCAGCTGTAAGTGGCTTAATAAACAAACAGTCCAGTGCAAGGTCTGGACTCAAAATGAGTGAAAACTGCTTTTATCACTGCCCTGGAAGCATGAGTTTACCAATAATAATGATAATAATAATAATTCTATTACACTGCTTACATATTTCTTTTATAAAAAGTAATATTTAGCAGCATTTCCCAGAAATTCAAATGCATTAAGAAAAAAATCCCAAAATGTTGCATTGACTTGCAGTGTATTCTCAGAAAATTACCTGCTAATTTAAACAAATCCTCTGAATCATATCTTATTTTTTTTCTATCTTCTTTATCTTCTTTTACTCTCGTTCAGGTGATCCTTCTCCTTTCCATCATTTCAGTGTCATAAAGAAGGTGTGTATGTATGTCGCTCGCAACCTGCCAGAGCATCTGCATCCTGACTCCAATTAGGAGAATAAACCAGAGGGAGGCATACACACCGTCGGGAGTTCAAAGGTCAGCTGACAGGATGGAAAGAAATGAGGCTGACAGACAGACAGAAAGTACAGTGGATAGAGTAGCAGGGAAATTATTCACTCTACGGTAAAACTGACTGAAATAATAAGCCAAAGTCTCTCTCACGCTCTCGCTTTCACTCTGCGTGTCCTCGTCACCTCTTCAGTCTGTTTCCTCTTCCCTCCTCTCTTCCTTAGTTTTGTTCTATTTATGACTTCCTCTGAAATCTCAGCGTCTCTTGCACACTTATGTGGGCCATAAATCAGCCATTGAAAAGGACAGCGGACAGGAGGAGAGAGAAATGGAAAATCGGAGGGAGGCCTTCAGTGTTGTCTGAGAAACCGTTTAAAGGCCCACCTGAGAGCTTTAAAACTGAAACCTGCTGGAAATATTAGCCAACACAGAGGCAGACAGGAGAGCCAGCAGCATGTAGTATTTGCAAACGCCATCGTGACAAGCCATCAGTGTCAACTCTGCTTTGTGACACTGCACAAGTGTGTTATTAATTCTTCTCATGGGTGATTTAAATGCAATCTATTTCATACTGCATAACAAGAGCCATAACATTTTTTTTCTTATTATTTAATGAAATACTCTCCAGTGTTGTAGCAGTTTGTTCACTGGTGGCTGCTTTCAGAGCTTGGCCAGAGCAGTTCAGCAGATGCAAGGAAGAGACTTGTATAGGACTCTGGGGTGATTAATTTTTGAAGTGTGTTGTAAAGAGCTATGAGATCCATAAACAGGAGAGCACACAACAGGCAATCCCAGGATAGTGAGGGCCACAACACAGCTCACAAAGCACTATGGTCACATATAACCACAGCCAAGAATAATTTCCAAAGCTTATTGTTAAAATCAATAGAACCTTTAACATACTAGAACACTTGTGACATTTACGGGGCTGCTTTGTGTTTTATCTAATTTTAAAAGGATCCCTTTCTTTCTTTACTTCCCTTGTCAGAGTCCGAGTCTTTAATAAATCTTTAAGGGACAAGATTATCTGATCTCGCATTTTCTAATGTAAGCTACCGGTTCAGCCTCGTCTTTCATGTGCAGTTCCTTAAAACTTTACACTGGCATGTCTCACCAGGGTGTCTTTTAAAACAGAAGGGGTCTCCTTCAAACAATACCCTGCTAATCTCAGGAAGAAAAAAAACCCTTGAAAGAAAGAAATGGGGGTGAGCGGTGTGTGTGTGTGTACTGTTGTTTCATTAATATGCCCCTGAGACTATGGTGGCAGTAGCAGAAGAATGAGAGGAGGGTTATCAGCCCTCATCTGTGAGGAAAGCCCCCCCTCCCTCGTGTCTCACTAGACTGTGCGTCCATCAGGCCTCATTACTCTAATGGTAGTGGCAGTGATTAAGGCTTCCTGGCTGCAGACCCCTTTGTTTGTTCACTTGTGTTTCGCCTCCATAAAGACAGTCTTCAGGATGCCTGCGGCCCAGCTCCCCCCTCCCTTATGTAGGGATGTAGAACCGGCAGAACGCCCCTAGACCTTGAAGTTATCACATGGGGGTTCGTACAGGTTATCACAAGAAAAAGGAGGAGAAAGCCAGGAACTTCTCAGGTCCTGCATGCATACTGATAATATGGTTCAGGGTGTTTAGCTGCAGCAATGCTCTCCTTGGACTCTTTTTTTCTTCTTCCAGTCACTTATCATATGCCGGCACACTGTATGTACATGTAAAGAGTTTTAGGATGTGTGCTAGATTTCTCACTGCTACAGGCTAATCTAGCACCATCTCTGGGCCCAGCCCAGCCCCCATCCTACCAACAGCAAGGTGGAGTTAAATAAGGTCAAGCTCCACCCATCTGGCTGGTAATTAACAGTGCAGTAGTAAGCAAAAGACAAATCAAACTCTAGGGAGAAGTTATTATAAAAAACATTACTATTGTGAGAAGAAAAAAAAACACTAAGACAGAATAATGGGTTGGAGAAAAAGTGGCAGCTTTCAGTGTCAATAAATTTAACCTGGCTAAATCACCATAGTAACTTGGGCTGCCTAACCTGCTCTGGATAAGATTATAAAAACTCTGTTTAAAATCAGCTTTAAAAAGTGCCACAAACGTATTTTTTTAGCAATGATATGATCCAATGATAGACTGGTTTTCATCTTAATGTAATATATATAGTGTGCAGTTTCAGTATAAACTGCATGCATCAAGTTGCCAAATTGTAGAAGGTGATGCAGAATGGCATTAATACGTTTCATACTATCCTCAGTTTTGGTACTATGCTTTTTATACAGTGTTCGTATTGTAACAAAGAGCAGAACAAATAGTTAGGTTATGCCTCTGACTTACAGAGTTGCAACTGAAATTGCGGACCACTTCAAAAAAGGCACTAGATCCATGATTTATGCTTGCTCCATTTCTGTTCTGAGCTAAATGTTACGAACACAACAGCAAGTTTATCCCCATGTGAACCTACATTAATTGCAAGGAATGTTTTCAGGACTAGTCGTAGACTACTTCCCAAGTGGAATGATGTGGAAGAAACACCAAGGTGTGGTATCTGAATGATGTATATAGTCACTGGACCTCAGTACATATGAATCTGTCAGTCAGATACAGAATGCCTTACTCAAATTTTCCAACTCCTGATTATGACTGATTTGGGTATTGTCAAACCAGCTAACACAAGGAAAACTTGGAATCCCTTTATTTTCCAAGGTGACTTGTTCTTTATTCTTTATTTAACTTTTTATGTAATGCTTTTTCACATTTCCTCTCTCTTTTTTCTCTCTCTCTAAACTATCGGATAAAACAACAAGTACCTAAAAGGGAGTTTACTTTTAATGGCCGTAAAGCACTATTATCATAAAACACACACACAAACCTCCCAGGAGACAAAGCTGCAACAGGAACCAGGTACTGCCTGATCCCTCTCCATCCACTACATAAAGGGAAAGTGTAGACATTCATTGTTCTTTGTACAACATTACTAAAGCAATCCTGTCTCTGGACTCAGTCAAGTGTTCAGTGATGTGAAGCACTCTGCCTGGCCTTCTTCAGTTTCACTCTATTCAGTCCTCTTTTTCCCTGCTTCATTCATAATGGATAGGTCTTTGGGTTGCTGTCACCAAGAGTCTATCAATGACTGAAAATCCATGGATCTCAGAGACATCAGTTGTCACTTACTGGCATAAAATCCACTTGTTGTATTCACGGTGAAGACAGATTAAGGTAAAATTAAAGGATTGCAAAACAGGCAAACTAAGATTACAGAACTATCTTCGGTTCCGTGGGTGCAACTAAAACCAGGTAATATAAAAAAAACAGGGTGCATTAAAAATCAAATGAAAATAGGAAAGTAGGGAGAAGAATTACAGACATCAGGTGCAGTCTTGCTCAATGAGAGGCCTAAAATGTATGAGGGTTTTAAAAATGCTCATTGTGGCATGCACCTATAACACCCCAAGAGGACCATCAGCTGCCAGGCGCTACAACTTGAAAACGATGACCATGCAGAACAATGTCTGTCATGGGAGGCCGTCAAAAAAACAACACGTACACAAAAAGCAAGTAAACAAGCACAATACGTACACAACGACCAAGTGTAAACAAAGAGCGGTATCTGTTTGTCCTACATCTGAGCAGTGAGCATCAGAGCTGAGGACCTGTGCACAGCTGTTCTTCCTGTGCTGTCAGTGGGCTTCACCAGGCTGGGCCTGTCCCAAAGGCCTGTACTGGGAGGCCTGGATACAGTCTGACATCTGGACTACACAGAAGGGAGGGATCCTTCCCATTGTCAGATTTTTTATTTATTTATTTTTTCTACTGCCTCTCTTTCTATCTCAGTCTATCCATCTTTGTCTCTCTTAGTAACTCCCACTCTCTCTCATTTCCCTCTCCTCTATTTTCTGTATCCTTCTACGGAAGGGTCCACAAGTCGCAGTCGCTAGGGAAACGATGATGAACAGCTCTACAACTGAGCCAGCTGACTCCTTAGCAGCAGAACGGTCCCCTTGTTCCCTTCATTCTCCCTCTATGCACTTTCTTCCTTTAAATTTTTCTCACTGTATTGCCTCAGTTCACCTATCTCTTATTCCACCCTGGCAGGGCTACTGAGGGAAAGAGCTGAGGGACAGTCTACATATGCAGCTTCAGAGGAGAGCTGTGACATGTCACAGCTTTCAGGTCATTAATCAGTACTGGGTGGCACTCTCTCTTTATTCCCCCAAAGAAAATTATTATTATATCTAGTGAGAAATACATCATTTTCTATTGATCTTGTTGCTGTTTTCTGTTTTTATTTGTTCAAATTCAGTAATATAAAAACTTTTTTATTATTATCTTATTGCAATGAGTGCAGAACTTCAGACCTGAATGATACATTGAGAGCTCTTTGTGGAGGCAAACTATTAAAAAATAACAATATTCAGATCTTTGTCCTTTATTGACCTCTTTGTGAAGGTGCACAGTCCTCTATGTACATCTTGGCTTCACCTTAATGAGCTCAGCATCAGTGGCTACACTGACTTTGTTTTCACTCTTATAAGAGACAAGAACTTATGCTTAAGCCTCCATAATGCTTTAAAGAGCTGCCATAACCTTCTGTTATTCCTCTGGTTCTTTGTTCTTGTCTCCTGCTTGATAAGGCATGCCAGCGCCAAGGTCATGGAGACAGGAGAGAGAAGAAGAAGGGGGGTGGGTATTTCTCTGGTGTAAATGAATAGTTCTCTCTCTCTCTAGATGAAGAGGAAGAACCTCATCAAAATGTTGTCTCTTCCCTTCACAAAACGAGACTACATTCAAGTCAGATGAATGAGAATTGTCACGCACAAAATCATAATTACAAGCCCACATATTCCCTCCAGCACCGGGGAATGACTTTATCAGGCACCCACTGGTCTGTTCTTGTGCGTTTGCTAGGGGAGGATCCTCTAAGCCCTTCTCTTGTCTGCAATCTGCGATTGTTGTATTCCAAGGGGGGTATCAAGGCTGAAAGGACCAAATTTAACAAACCTAATTATCATGCTTTAATTAGTATCAGGGGTAAACCTCGGTGGGACACCTGCAGACTTAATTTATATCCTGACAAGCCAGGAACAAGTGTTAATGTACCGTATTTATGATAATGCCCCAAAGTGTACAGGAGGAGCAGGAGGAAGCTCACCTCAACTCTTCCAGAACAATGTGAGAGGCAGGTAATTACAGGGAAAGGGTCTGAAGTGTTCAGGGATCTGCCCTGTCCCAGTGTTGATGCACAACAATAAAATAACCTCAAATGCAATCTATAGTATTAAGATGACTTCATACTTGGGCATTAAGCTGTTTTTCTCTTGGAAGGTTCCAAAGGTAAACTATAAAACCATCTAATTTTTTTTTCTTCCATATGCAATAAAGAAAAATGAGATAACAAGAAACGTAACGATGAAGATTAAAGAGGAAAAATTGAAAGGTGGCATCATTCCCTATTCTCTGTTTTTCTGTTAAGCAGGTATATGGGCCCCACATCGCCGAGCTGAGAAATGCTAGCCTGCACAGAAAATTCTGCTACCACAAATAAATGGGACAATCGTTGTCCTATTAGTCAAAAATAGATGTGCCGTTTGTCTGTTGTGCTACCACAAGCAAACCTTTGCAATTGAAAAAATAGGTTAGCAGGGCGGGGAAGAAACCTGGAAAATTCTGTATTCGGTATAGTGAGTGTTTACATGGTAGAAAACCACTACAAGCTTCCGTCCGGTCTTGATGCGCTGAAAAGAAGTGGCGGACATCTTTCCGCTGATTAATTATGGAGGTCATGTTGCACCGTGTTGAAACGTTCCGTACAAAATGAGAAATCAACAAAAACATTTGTAAATGACTTATATATATATATATGTGTGTGTGTGTGTGTGTGTGTGTGTGTGTGAGTGAGTGTTAATACGCATGCACATACTAATGATTCTCACATATCACAAAAACAACATGACTTTTGACACAGACAACCATGCAGACTTTCAAGTTGGTCACAACAAAGTTGTGCGTGAGTAGTAATGTGGTAGTACAGCAATTATTCATCTGTAATTTCAATTTTTTTTAAATGGAATGAAGATGTTTCCCCTCAGTATGTTTCATGTCCTGTCTTTGGTGAGAAACCTTTTGTTTTTGCTTTCATCTTAATGTGTCTATTTTGTCACATTGTCTTTATCACGTTTTTAGACTCGTGGGCTGGCTGACACTTCACCCTTTCACTGAACCACATTAAAAGACTGTTGTATAACCTTTTTAAATACCGTGGGATGGCCTAGTTCTTTTGTTTTTCTTTTCTTGTTTTTTTTTTTTTTTTTTAATTTAAATTTTCTA
>VUQR01003021.1:22970-36840 GCA_015108515.1 Hemichromis elongatus
ACGTCCACACTAGTCCGGATAGATCTGAATACGGAGTTTTTGTCTGGAAACGCTCCGCGTTCACACTATCGTTTTGAGTCGTTCTCACCCAGGTGTGTTTGTTAAACAAAAACGCATTAGTGTGGACGTAGCCTTGGTCTCCATATTCAATTTCTCCTTTCAGAGTAACTGTATTGTTTTGAGTTTTTTTTAATTTTTTTTTATAACCCACCAATTAATTTGTACTGTGTCACTTCAGGTAATTTGAGTTACTTGAATTTTTGACCCAGTTTATTCCTTTTTAAGGAAAAGGAATAAAAACTGACAAACAGTTTTTTTTGTAGTTAATAGACCTGAGCTGATATTTTGGCCAATAATAGCTAGTACTATTTATAATGGTCGATACATGAAATAATAAAAAAAATATAAACAAGAAAAAGAAACATCCTTCAACCTCGTTATGAGTAATAATGTTGCATAGTTCATCCATGAGAGGGCGCTTTGCAACCTCCCTGTTAGCAATGCGTGTCTGGACCACCGCAAACACAACAACCAGCTGATCTGAGCAGAGTGTAAAAAAAACTTACAAAACCTACAAAACACATATTTCCTTTTATAATTTTAAACTGTTAGCATTTTTGTCATTTTTTTTTATCTTATTAATATCTATTTGTTTTTATATCTGAATGAAAAAAATATTGGCCCATATATCATACATAGAAAAAAATTAAATTCTTATATTTTTTTTTATGTATGTGTGTATTACCTTTCACTAACTAACATGTTTCTGTACAATGCACCAATACAGTCAATGGATGCTGCTTGTTAACCAAGCTTACTAGAGTTAGCTGATAGCATAGCTCCAAAACCACTGTGGCTATGTCCAACTCGACTGAAACAAAGGCTACGTTCACACTGCAGGCGAAAGTGCATCAAATCCGACTTTTGTGACCCTATGCGATCCATATGCGATCCTTGTATGACAGTGTGAACCGCACCACAAAGCCGATATTTTCAAATCTGACCTAGGTCACTTTCATATGTGGTACTGAATCAGATACATAACTGATGTTTTAGAGAGCGACTGCTGTTTGAATGGTCATGTCGCATTAAATCCTTCTTTTACGTCACTGACACAGGACAGATGCCAATTATCAGTGCCGGAGAAGACAGAAGACTTCCGTAAACAGAGCGCGTTGTGTGTGACGTCTTCTTTCGCGCATGCGGGCCGCTTTGAGGACCATGAACCATTCACACTAGAGCGCGTTTGCTGATTTTGCTGACATTTTATTTTTAGTGTGAACAACCAGACAAAAAAAAATTGGATTTGATCAAAAAATCGGAATTGAGCATTAAGACCTGGAGTGTGAACGTAGCCAAAGATAAATACTGCTAATTTCACTTTTTAAGCCTAAAATTGTACACTTCAATCACACCTTGATTATTTAATTGTAACCGGGTTGGTGCACAAAGGCCAAATCACAGAAATTTTATAACTGGCCCTGTAGACAATGCATGAACCAACAAAACAACCATGTTTCAACACTTTTCAGCATTTTACTTTTATTTACGGTTGTTGTCTTAACACAGACGCAACTTTTCAGTGGCATCCTGCACATAACAACAACAAATTAGGACCCAGTTCACTCCTTTTATGCAGAGGAGGTGTGATGAGCTCATTGAGCTCAGGTCTATCAGCCTCCCCCGCAGCGGTACCACGAGCCACGCCCCACCACAGTCCCAAAATGTAGAGCTAATTCCATCTAATTTTATATTACAGCTATGATGAGTGTGAAGATTATTACAGGTGTGGTCAACCATGAGCCTGGCAACATGTTGCTAATCAGAAGCTACAATGTGTAATTTTAGATGTATACGAAGACCACTTAAGACTTCCATCCATACATTTTCTTAACCAGTAATCCAAAAGCACAAGACCGGATATGTACTGGACAGTCTAACACAAAGAGACACTGGACCACATAATCTAACAAGAAGCACTCTGAGTGTGCAAGCCTCTGCCAAGCCAGCTCACTCTGTGGGCAGTTTTTACTTTTATGGGAATAGTGTAGTACTTTGTATATATTCAATTTGATTTCTTACTGTACCGTAAACGTACCTTAATAACTTTGTGCAGTAAAAAAAAAAAAAAAATCAGCTAAGGGTAGCATGACAGATTTTTACTCTGACTACACAAACACTATGTAGGAGTAACTAATAGATGATGGGTATTGACTTATAAATAACTGGACATGAATAAACTTGAGATTTTTAAATAATATTTTACTATAGTATATTTCTAACAATCTAGGCAGCTCATTCTCCTTCTCTTGACAATAATTTCATTAAAAACATAAAGCACATCGGGTTCAAATTGAATTTGATTTAGAAGCAAATTATAGTGTGATATTTGGAAAGCCCATACTGCCTAAAACAATGAAATGCATTGGAATTATGAAGCATAAATTTAAAGATAAAAGACATTTTCAACAAAGTTCCACCTTATTTTGACTGTGAAGAAGTTATAGGTCAAAGGTGACATATTTAAAATTTTCATTTGGCATATTCTAAATGCTGAGAATAAACACCACACTTATAGTTATACGGCTTTTGGTGAATTTTATGACCAATAAATCATTAAGTTGACCTTAAAGATCTTGTTAGATGTAAGCTACATTTAATAGATTGCAGTAATGTTGAATGGGGTCATGTTAACAAAGTTTTAATTGAAAGCTTTTCAAGCTATTGTGTTAATAGACAGAATGATGACACGCATGCACACAAACACTACCAAAAACATAAGCTCCTTGGTGGACCTAACAACCATGCACAACAAAGGGGTTAATCTATAAACATATCTTTGGACTCCAAAAGGACACTTTATAGGCATGAGCAGTAAACTCACCATTGGAGACTTCAGCCCTAAAAAGTTTTCTATGAATATTTTTAATTTATATAATTGTTTGTTTTTTAGAGGTATTCCCTAAAAAAATATATTTCTACTCACATTTTATTCCTGTAAACATGACCCAAAAGTGTAATTTCCTGCATGAAAGCATCTAAAGCACTCCTCAAAAACAGGTGTCAAACTGCTAACTTGAGTACCTCCGAAGGAGACACAAACATAGCATCAGAGCTTCTACTCTGATGCTCTGCTAAAACGCTGCTTATGCTATGCATTCCTGTCCAAATCTTTGGACTGTAAGTAAATAGAAGAGAAACACGACAGGACCAACATTCACACATCTTTCAGTACCTTGTTTACTCAGTATCAGAGTATATACACATAGCTTGTAAGAATGAAGACATCACATTCTATACATCTCTGGTCATGAAGGCAGAAGAGGGGAAGGACACGTCTCCTTGCCAGGGCATGCCGTCTGGTGAGACTGCATGGGACAAGCTGTGTGCTGTTACACAGCAACTCAGTGCCAACCACACCTGCGCACACACAGGCATCACACTCTCCAGGGCACACCGAGGTCACCTGGGTACTCTGCCAGCCACACCTGTCCTTCTCCTCACCCCTCGTATACTGTATATCCTTGTGGAAACCCCACAGATGGAGCAAACACACAGGATACACGTATGATTTGCCCGTCTGCGAAGGTGAGTAAAATTAAAGAACATCCCACTCACCAAACTGGTGTGGCAGGAAACGGATTTTCTACCCTAATTCCTCTACACGTACAGTAGTGGTATTTTCTATCATTCTTTCAATATTATTCCCCTTATCAGTTCAGCTAATGCCCTCCAGCAGGAGAGTAGAGTCAGGTCTTTTCCATTTGTACCGGTAAACGCCAGGTTCAGTATAGGTTTAGGGGAAAAAGTCGGCTTATACAAGATTATGCTGCCATGATAACAAATAATCAGGAGCTAATTCTTTGTCTGGCCCTCTCTTATCTGTCCCTAAGCCTCCTTATTAGGGGGCTTACATCTGCATTTGCAGCTGATGAGGGTGCTTCTCCTCTCTTAAATTTAAACAACGCATATCCAAACGGAGACAGCACACAAATATTAGATCTGGCCCTCATTTCTCCACTATTTGTAATAGTTGTGGATCAGACAGAATCACACATGTTTGCTAAATCTAGTGCCTAAAGGATTGAAAGGGTTTTTACATGAAGATTACAGAGGTCTGAGTATTTTATCTCAATATGATTATTTTATTAATAAAAGCTTGTGGGTGGCAGGTCTTCAGATACGGCTTATCCCTTCTTCATTTCATTTGTACAAATCCTCCGCTCTCAGCACAGGTCATATTTGTTTTAAGCTTTCAATTTATCTAAATCAGCAACCAAAATATTCAAGTCTTTTTTCCTCTTCAGTAGACCTAATGTGTTGAAAAATGATGGAGATTAATGTATGGAGGTATATTTTTACAAATCACAAAACTCCACATGTCTTGCTCTAATTAGTTCCTTTTATCATTTCAATGACAAATTTTGAATTGTGGGCTGGGGAAATTCATTATAGGCATACAGAACATGGAAAGTACCAGCAGGAAAACCCTCATCTATGTAGCCCAGGCTTCACCATAAATCAGACTAAATTCCCTAGAAAGAAGAATGCAGGAGGACACTGCACCCAGCACTAAAATAGTATCACCCAGGGCTACTTCTGATTGAATGTTTTATCACAGACAATCCTGAGTGGCGTAAAAAAAGAAACTAATTTATTCATCCTGTTCAAGTAAAGAACTATAACAACCATGTAATTCCTCTGAGATTTTGCCATTTCAGAGCACTTTGATTTGTCATGTTATGCATGTCTTTTCATCCTTCTTTCTTCCTGCACTCAGCTTCACAGTGTGGTGGGTATCGTGTGCTGTAATTTGGCTTTTTATAACCACTTCGCTCACTCACCTATTGAGTATCTGCCACCGTAGTACCAGGGCCACATGAGTTCATCACTCCACCTCAGTAAAAGGATACAATAAGTATATGTCCAGGGCAGCTTAGGAAGGGCATGGATATCCATCAACAATGCATATGATGAATCACAGTGGTGTCTGGGATGAATAGACATACAACACAAAATACAGTCAACCTAAAACGGGCAGGAATATACATTACACCCATTTAATCATCTGTACGTGCTAGGCGGCAGGCGGGCCTTGCTTCCTCTAGTCTTGCCAACTTTTAAAGCTTTGCTCAGGTAGCACAGAGCATATCGGCAAAACACCTGCTACAAAGAAGAGGCTTTTTCACTGTTGCACTATGCAAAAAGAGAGAGAACATAGGGAAGGAAGGAATGACCGTGTAGATGCCCAGACACATAACCCTAGGTCTGCATAGTGCTGATGTAAATCTAACTAAGTAGCACGGCAACATAAAATTTGCCACTCTGGGTCTAAAGCTGTTCTTGTATCTGTTTGCCACTTGTGGAATGTTGAGCAAAAACCTTGACACAGTACTAGCTTTCTAATTCTTCCAAGGGACACTGAAGGCCAAAGTTCATTAGTGGTTTAAGGTTATCTGAGTTTTTACAGCTGTGTTACAGGATGCTGAATTACTATCCTGTAGAAGGAAGCGGGTCATTAAGAAGACATACAAAAACAGATAAAACTGAGAAGGGGTTCACTTGTTTAAAGATCTCATCGTCATCTCCAAACACGTACCTGTCTTGATGCCCTAGGCCTTATTTAACCTCAGAGTTAAAACACTCGCAGCTTTTTACACCCACATGAAACTGCGTTGTTAAGGTCATTCTGGATAAATGTATTCATGACGTGTGATCTGCATGAATGGAAAAAAAAAAAAAAGAAGAGCAGTGAGAGACAGCTACCAGACACATCACAGCAGTCATGACGTGATTGATGGTGATTAGATATTTTGTCTTAAATCGATTTTACAGGACATGTCATCTCCATTTTATTTAAAGAACAGCTGAACAGCTAGCTGCTCTCAGTACTAAAATGTAAACACATTTCTTCTTCTTAATTCAAAGAGTGCTGTACATGACAAGCCTTTAACGCCGCAGAATGTTTGTTGAGCCAACAGAGACCAGCAGAAAGCTTTCTAGTTTTAACTTAACAGCCTTTTGACTAAAGATTGGGTTTTGAAGGACTCACATCTAACTAAAGATGAAGGAAGAGACAACAGAAAGAGAGGAGGGAAAAAACAGCAACAGGAAGAAGAGCAAGGAGGGAACGTTTTGTAACACTTGAAAAGACACTTTCAATAGAAGAGGAGGGCAGCTCTTTTACAAAAGGATGAAGACACAGGGAGCAGAGTGGTCTTTTTTCCAGTCTACATGGAAAGGTTGAACTGGTCTTTCATCCACATTCAGTGACACTCATGACACAACAGAGATAAGAAGCATGCAAACAAAAAGAAATCCTATTGAAGTCTTTCTTTTTTTTTTTCTTCAACGTCTGAAATTAATTGTATTTATTAATAGTGTGCAGAGTGTAGATTTGCCGTAGTAAAAGTTAAACGTAAGCTTGCATGAATGCAATGCTTTTGTGTTACAGATTCTATAATAAGTCTGAATATAGTTTTCTTTGAGTGGCATAGCAGCGGACTGTATCTTACAGCTGGACAAGAGAGCTCCTCTCACCTCTGTCTCATCTGGAAAACCCTGGGGTTGGGCCGAGGGAAGAAAGAAGGTTGAAGGCAGGGCCTGATGAAAAACGAGGGTGTCACAGCATTGTTGCAAGGTTAGCACACCCGCTAATGGAGCTGTACTGGGGCAGGGCACCCCAAGGATCAACCCCACCAAGGGGGGGCATGTACAAGCCCAAGATAAACTACTGTAGGGGGCATGGCACTGCCCCAAGCACCTCTACTGCCCGCTAAGCACTCTCTCTCTCTCTCTTTCCCTCTGTCTATCTGTCTCTCTCTCACACACACATACACACACACTTACATAGACCACCACCATAGGCTAGAAACATCCTCTCCACATTTATAGCTGACCACCAGACGAAATACTCCTTGCACTGTTCAATGTTTATAAAAAGCTGAGTGACTCACTGTAACTTTACTTTGGTAAACCTGAGTCATAATGAAGCATTGTCACTTCATTTTTTAAATGACATGACTTTGTCTTTATTTTTTACATAGAGTGGCATCTATTGGCAGACTGCTTTGAAAGTGGCAGCACTGTATAGAATAGTGAAACTAGCCTTCCAAGACATGTAACACTCCAAACTGCTCGTGTAGATTACATGGAAACATGCTTGTCTTATGTCATTTAGCAGCAAAGATGATTTTGCACAGCCAGGTAAATCCAGATTATCTCAACAGCTCAGAGGGCACCACAGACAGCGACGAGAAAAATGAGAGAAAATAAAGAATCAGACATATGGCTGACATGTTCATGCTGTGCAGGGTTGCACTGCTGAGCAGTCAAGGGTGGGGAGTTTGAGACAGAGGGGACATAAAGAATGACATGCCACCGAATATCTCTTGCCCACGTGGGAGTAAGAGTTGACAAAGAAGGGTCTGTTTGGCAGAATGGCAGCCATATTAATGACCAGTTTATCACTGTTTGTCAGGGGAAGGAAAAAGGAAAAGAAGGGAAGAAGGAAAACGTTTCCCAGCAGGCCTTTAAGGAGACTGACTTCCTGCCAGGAGAGGAGAGGAATGCTGACATCTTCCTGCTGGCTCCTCACAATAACTTTTGATTGGTCAAGAGGGGAATACAGATGGGTCAGTAAGCCATGGCTTGATTGGACAGAAAGAATGAGAAGAGGTCACTGTATAGTCAAGTCAATGTCAGGTCTAGGAGGAATGTCTAAAAGGGAGTCAAAGGTCTTTCATTAAAGTAAGGAGACAAAAAAGAAGGTTAAAATGCTTAAATGGGAAGAGGAAAAAAGGTTTTTGTGTGCTGACTCTACGTAGGTTGATGAAAAATCAAGCAAACCGTTTGCACATTTAAAAGAACCATTCAGTCATAGTACAATAAAATTAGCTTAACCAGAAAGAAATTTAAAACAAAACTAAACAACACTGAGGTTTTGCGAGGGGTTCCCTGTTGAGCTGTGACATCATCCTACAAATCAAAGCCACGTCGTTTTTAAAGTGTATAAGATATCTCAAAAAGACTGTGGGTGTCTATGTCTTTCTATCTGACAGCGTGAGCTGGAAGGTGAAATGCAGGACTGAGGCCGTCTAGAATCCAGCAGCAGAAGGCCTGTCCAACGAGCTTCACCAAAGCCTCTGTCGCTGTTCTAACAAAGCCCCTCTTATTCGGGCAGCAGACAGAGGCCCACAGGGAGAAAACCTCAAAGACTTTAACAACACCTCAAACCCCAGCCTCCATGACGGCTTGTTTCTTTCATTAGTGAGCTCAAACAGGGGCTCTGCGGGTGCCAGTATGGGCATGCCCGTATTAAAGAGAAAATAAGCCTCTGCCCACACATTATCGCTCATATGGCACAGACACCCACAGGCATTATTGCGTGGAATTTTCCAGTACCAGCATCTCATCACCCAAACGTAATTCGTTTCCATGTGTGGTGGCAATTAAAGTGCCCAAACACAGAAGTGGTAACAGAAGCCATGCGGGCTCCTGTGTGCAGAGGCCACCGTGTTTCTCCAGCTTTGGAAAACAGCACTGGAGAGCAGATACCCTGGGAGCCTATGACCCTCGTGGATGTGACAGACAGATACCATTATTCATAACTGAAAATAGATTTTCTGTTTTTTTAAATGGTGCCGTTTTGACAATTTTCCTAGACTGTTTGAAAAATGCTTTGCTTGTCTTTATCAATTTTACTCTTCATACATTTCCTGTTTTTATGTCTGTTCTGTTTTCTTCAGAGAGAATGGATGATGTAAATATGTCACCATCAGTTCTTTTGAGTATTAACACAAAACAAACTCAAGCTACAACAACGCAAAGAAAGATTTTAGTTCCACCGGACCAATTGGAGCCATTATCTCAGGTTCATGGACTGTCTTTCCAGTACTGTATATCTTGCATCTTATGCCTGATGTCAACTACTTTACGCTGAAAAATCCAAAACAAACACACACACACACATCTACAAATAGCACATGCATAAAGGTTTTCCAGAAACCTCTACTAAGATTGCAAAGAGAATGAAAGAACACCCACGGAACCGCAACAGGACACATTCAACTTCCGGTTTCTTCAAAGCGTCGCTATTCCGATAATCTTTCCACCCACTATACGTCTCATAAGCAACGAGCCTTACCAATACTGAAAATGGACAGCAATCTTTCATCACCTCAGAGCTGACAGCGCACTCCTACTGTGCAAGTGCAGGTTCAATCACTCTGCAGCGCAGCTATCAAACTCTGACCTCTTCCTGCATTGATGATATTGTGCTGTTGCGTGGAAAAGCATGTGAAAAATAATTGCACAGAGACCTGGAAAAAGTCTTAGTAATGAGTTCAGAAGTGGGTTAGAGATAAGGTTCCTCGATAACAGCAAAAAATGATAATCGAGATTATCGTGGTGAGTCATCGCAATTATTTAAAATAAATATTCATGAAGTTAAATAACATGTTGTTATTGAAGTCAGCTTTTTTTAACAGGGAATTTTCTTTCTCTTTAAATGTAATTGAAGAAAGCTTGAGTTTTACATACTGCAGACAGACTGCTGTTTTGAGGTTTTTGCAAGAGTAAAAAGAAGCATGCTTCACTTTTTTTTTCAACACAAGAAAAAAAATGAAAGTTTGACAGTGAAAATAAACATTTAAAAAAAAAAAGTTGTTATCCTTAAATCATAATCACTGGAAGGCAGAATGGTAATTACAATTAAGATTTAAGTTATCTTCTAGCTCTAGAAAAAAAGGTAAGGTAAAATCATATGCAACTGGAGAAAGGCTATCTGGTATTATGGTTTTGAGGGACAGTAGGGGAAGCTCTTTGGGGACAGTGGGGGTTAATAGTCCAGGGAAGACAGGCTGGGCACCAACATGTTATAATAATACACTTGGCAGCTAGAATGGTGTCAAGCCCTTAATTCCCCCCGGGAGAGAAGGACACTGCCTAATCTGTATTCAGTCCTGACATTGTCCACATCTGATATGGAACATTAGCCCCTAACTCTCTCTATAGACTAGTGTCCTTCGGTTTATATTACTTTATGTTAATAGAGAGGGAAAACTCCATGTGCTGTCGTTTGTCATTGTTAGCAGGGGTGCTCCCTGAGCCTGTTTGAAATGCATTTGTTTAGAAGAGCAAACGGGGGATGTTAAACCTGTCCCCTCAAAGAATTTTGTTGCATTTCTGTCTGTATTGATCTTTAATCCAACCAAGGGTCCTCCGCGTGCCCCGCAAACTCTCTGCCCTGTGTTCTGTACGATTTTTTTCATCATTTATTTTCCATTTCTTTCCTCCAAAAAGTCAGCTGTGGGCCATGCCTAACTGGTGTGGTTGAGCCAGTGAGCAAGGAAGCGCTGGAATGCTGGTGCTTTTACTTTATCTCTTTGGGATTAAAAATGTAAATAAAATTAAAAATGTAAAAAAACTTCAAAAAGTGATTCCTATTAACTTAAAAGTATATTTTTTCCACAAAAAAACCCCAAAACACAGCAACATTAATAAATATGTTTTAAACTGTTGCTCTACAGCAGATGAGCCACAGTATGCTGCCGCTTAACATGACTCGCATCATCCTATTAAAATAAAATAAAATGAGAAAACGTCTGGTGAAGCTGGCAGAGTGAATATTACTTAAATCTGGCGGTATTCTCTGACTTCTGTTGGAATTAATTCAGCTAATTGTCTTCAGCCTAATTAGAGTCTATTCCCCTTTGCAGTCTGGTGAAACAGTGCAGAGCTAATTGGATTAAATCTTTATCATTTTCTGGGAAACACAGAGAGAAAGGGAAATATGAAACAACACTAGCGCCTTTTTTAAATTAAATCTAACCTAATGACTGTTCTTTTATTAACATCCAGCTTTTTCATGTTTTTCAGGCTGTATGTAGGGCTGAAAATGTGTCTTTTACATGATCAATTTATTGACTAAGAAAACCTTCTCTAAAAACAACAAAAACAAAGAGTGCTTACAGGTTTTTGCTCCTGTTCCTTTTTCTCTCTTATTTTTATCAGTAGTAATATTGGAGAGAGTTCTACTGTAAACCCGTGAGTGCACAGCAAAGTAAAATGCACGTCTCTGTATATCCAAACCCTACTCATGCTCTTAAATGCCAAAAATAATGGCATTACAGCAGGATAATTGTGAGTCTCTTATACTGTGCTTTACTAGTGGCCTAGCAGACTTTGCTAATCCATGTTGAGACAAGGAAACAGTTAAGACGTGGTTAAAGTACAGTGATTGCAACTGCAAAAGTGTTATGAGTAGGAAGAACTAGAATTAAAAGAACTGTGCATTGAAAAGCATCTTGTTTACAAGACATAGAATCAGATCATTTGTACCTATCGCATATTTACAGTCTCATCAAAATCCCTGCAGTGAAGTTTCTTTTACCATCTCATTGAGATGAACAGCCACTACCAACCAGGCTACCAGCTCAGACAGTAGAAGGGACCATAAAAAGGCCATTCTCCTTCTTTATCATTGTATGTATCCAGATAATCACTTCTAAATCTCTCCTTGGGGGTAAACCACTTTAAAAAGAATCTCACCCACAAGACAACAAGGAAAGTGTGTCCTTAGGAGCCTTGAAGCAAAAATATCCCTCTGAAAATAATAACATCTGGAGTCTAATTAGAAAGACTTGCAGAAATGGAGTAGGAACCAAGTGACACGAGGACTATAAATTTCTTGAACCATTCAGAACAGATTTTATTAAGTTTCTACTGGTACCAGTGACATTACAGATTTCATTGTCTTTCTTACTGATTTGTCTGTGTTGGGGAAAAATAAAGGCCACCCTCGCTGGTTTCTAGCATGTAATATCTTGTTTTCTGGATCTAAATGCAGTGCAGAAGCATGAAACTCAGCCTTGCAAAAACTCAACTGCTAGGATTTTAATATTACAGTTTTGCAATCAGCTACTTTCAGAAAACCATGCCAGCACTGATGAACGGAAGCGATAACCTTAAAGGCGTATGAGTCCGATCACTTAGTTCTTACTTCACTGTAACTGCTGAAATAGCCAGGACCATTTTTCACTATTCATTCAAAGTTCAGGATTAAGGTGGCTGTATTATACAAGAGTTATATCCACTCTGTACTGTCAATATGTACGTTGCATGGATTCACTTAACCATGTGTTATGTCCTGACCAGTCAGCTTCTTTTCTTCAGATTGAAGAGCCACTCTATTGATTTAGAGAAACCCAGACACTTCCCAGGTCTTTCAAAGAAGCCGAGCCGTGTGTCCAGCACTGCTCTGCTCTAAGACTTGTTTCCTTAGAGTCTCAGAGGGAGACATTGTGGAGAGGATCTGGAAGAACAAACAGGAAACCCAGTGAAAGGATGGGTAGGATGATATACAGCCAGCAGGGAGAACTGCAGCTTACAGGCATGAGAGTGGACTGGAGGGCAACAGGGAGCATAGGGGAAACAGTCCGCTTTATACTGCATGCCTCATGAAAATATAATGAACAGACGCCAACGACCCAACAGCCAACATACAGACATCCACGCATGCAAGCACTCGCAACCACACAGATAAAATGAGAACACACACACACAAACACACAATGCATACTAATCTGTAGCATCTGTCAATCTAGAAAATCAAAAGTTCACATGTTAAAATGACTTGAACCATTTCAGAGGGTCTTATGGAACATTTTTGCCCTGAAACAAAACAAAAAAGCAGGTACATTTATATTTCTTTAATAAAGAAAATGTGTAAAAATATATATGTAATAACCATTTTTAGTTTCAAAATTAGGTTAGATTTCTCTTCAGGGTTTTGCTCTGTTGGTTTTTGCATACAATATTTTTATTTCTGCACACAAAAAGTTTATCTTGAATGTCTCACAAAAGATGCCTGAAACTAAAGGAAAATGTTACATTTAGAAGCCTTCATAATGCAATTCATATGCCAGACATTTAACATAACAGAAAAGCCTGTTCATTCAGACATCAATAAGAGCATGCCTACTCACTAGTTTGGGCTGTGTTTTGTCTTCTCAAAGAAATGAGCATAAAAGCGACATGAAGGGAAAAGCAATGCTTAGTCAGTTAGCTCAGTAGCAAAGGACAGTCATGTCTCGTGACATAATATTAGCAGGACATGAAATATCTAAACCATGCTATTTCATGCCTGTCTACACATGCACTTTACTTCAGAAAAGTCCCATGTTGACATTCTGGATAGGATTTCAAGGATCTGTTTTACAGCTGGGAAAATGCTTCATATATTTTGAAAAAGACTGCTCAGGAAAATGGATGTCTGAATCTTAGTGAGTAAATGACATTGCACAGTGCTCAGAGCAGAAGGAAAGCGATCAATGTAGATCATAAACAGAATACAATACAGTAATCCATTGCCATTACCAGCAAATGGGCACTGCAATGGAGGTCTTTGCGAACTGAGACACGAATTGATTCAGTTTGCCAAGCAACCTGGATGAAAGCAAGGAGAATAACTTCATAATGTCTTACCGATGTGGCCAACATGGATATATTCCCTTGGTAAGTAAATATGTGTATAGGTATGCTCACAGATGACTTTATTGAGAAGACTCAATCACATGGATTCATGCTGTAACTAAGTACACCACATATACACACACTCATCGGGCAGCCCCAATAGAAAATACCTAGCAAGCTCTGGCAAAACTTAATTCCTAGTCTGTCACACTCCCAACATCTGGATCTGTAAAGAAAATTAACAGCCTGGCTATTCTACCACCATTTAACCTGCAAGCAATTGAGCCATGTGCTGAAAGGTTTTCTTGGGTCCTCACAAGCTTGCCTGGAAACGAGCCTACATGTCATAAATCAGACAACTCCCACTACTGAGGGTCTTGTGGTTTGTTTTTTGTCC
>VUQR01003026.1:0-17040 GCA_015108515.1 Hemichromis elongatus
AATTCTAACCAGCAACAAAACAAAAGGTCGGCAACTATAAAGTGTTGGACATGAAAAGATGGAAACAGATAAGCTACATCTGTGAGAAATACAACAACAAGGGTTTAAAATTACTCGCAGTCAGTGGTTAAAAAGAAATTTATAGATGACATGAATAAAAAGGGGTGACTCTGTTGGAATCTGTATTTCTCATTGCTGCTCGCCAGGAAAGACAAAGATTTTAAACAGTCTCTGAAATCTTTACACCTGACCATCTGCATACAGAGGGCTTCAGGATATTCTGAGAAGGATTGAATGATGATGCAATTTTCAGAGAGGTAACTGGTCAATTGGAAGTGATTTTCATGCGTACTGGTGTCTTATCCTGAACGTAACCTGTTCCCGGGCAGATTAGGTGGGCAGAAAGTGAATCATATTCATAATCCTAGACTGATTCATCATGAACTTCAGTTGTGATTTTCTTTCACAACTAGAGTTTAGTTCATTTGGTCTGAAGCAGGGAGAAAATGTTACACACTGTAACCTATTAGACCTGGAATGTCAGTGCTACATGGATCCATGTACAGAAATGAAGCCAAAGCGAATGATAGCAGGCTCTTTGTTTGTAGAAGGGTTAGTTTCTTTTGCATCACAAATAGCACAAAAAGGTACAGTATTACTTATTAGGAACAATTTTAGTCAACACTGCAGCTTGACTGAATAGTGCCATCCTGTATCTACCAAAGTTATCGACCAGGTCTGCCTCGCTGTGCCTACTGACATATTCTGTGCTGTTAAACTACAGTTTGTGCAGCCATTATGTCTTCGGGCAAACACACAGATGGCTGAAAGAAGTCTACATACCGTGTATGGCTACCTACTGCTTGATGCTGCCCTCTCAGTGTTTCTCAAGATGGGCAAGCTTCTGATCACTAGCTATATCAAACTCACCATCTGCCACACACATTTAGAATATTAAGTTTAGATGGATTTGGGGTGAGAAAAATCAGTCCCACAGCCATTAAGCTGAGCAACTGATCAAAAGCGACAGCATGGCGAGGCCTTTGTTAAGACCTTGTCATCCACTCATCAAATCAGCAGAAGGGCTGCAGAGATTAACACGGTCATCCAGAACATACATATGTATGACGAAGCTGAAGAATAACGCGCTACGCAGCTCGGATGAGTCATCGTGGCTTACTGAGTATGATTAACATGCAGGATTATCTGTTTTATCCAAATGTGAAGAAGTCAGATTGTTGTAAGAGTCTAACTGTACGCACTTTATAGAATGGCTCAATTTTAAAAGTGTCAGTGTGCGGAAACATTCCTGTGATCTAAAGGTTTGTGTGAAGTTAGCTCAGGCAGTCTTAATGTAATTAAGCGCTAACAAGGGATTATTATTTTGTACCGAAGATTTCGTAATGTTCATAAAGATTATATTTAAATTTGAACCGGATTAACACAAAATTTCAGTATTTATTTATTTTCTCTACAAAATCACTGAATCTCTTCATGCCTTAAATTATGGTATGTTGGTTTGGACCTCTCAACGGAAAGATAACATTATACAATGTATTGACTTTGTGATTGGGCCACTAAAAATTTAAATAATTTCATTTAATTTATCATCCACGATGCACTGAACACTTCTCCATTTCCTATAAGCCACCAATGAAAGTCATTAACTTTTAGAACTGTGATGATATAAATGAAAATTGAACTAAACCTAAAACTAAGCCCAAAATGTTCAATTTGACCTTTTGAATATTGAACAAATTATTTTTAATATAAATTTTTGGTACAATTTGTGCCATTTTTGCACAAATGATAGAAAAGGTTTTAGAGTTTTCATCTCATTGAATAAATAAAGGCTTGCTTAACTTTGAGTGACGCGAAGTTTGTCATCAGAGAATCAATGCCCTCAAATTTGTTCTGATGCCATTGCAGCAACTACTCCAGATGTACTCCTAAGGGACTTGAAAAAGTGAACAACAGTGACTACTCATCTGTGGTGCCTGTAGCTGTTTGTGTGTGCATCCACAAGTGAGCATAATCCCAGCCTCAAGCGTCAATTGAAACAAAACCAGTAGTTAAACCTTTAGTTTTACAGCTGGTTTTGTTTGGTTTAATGTAGTTGATGACAGTGCACCTCAGTCACTGCTTTGACTGTGTTCTAGAAAAACAGCATTGAGAGCATGATGAGTTTAAGTAGCAAAAACGGCCATCCAAAACCACCCAAGGCGTCTATTTATCCACATGTTCTTAGCCCATGCATCTCCAAACACTATAGCCACCGTCCCACTGCAGGGCCAGCAGAAATTGCAAGGGAACGCAACACACTATACAGCATGCGGATCTAGTAAAATATCCCTATTAATATCACTAAAGGTTTCAGCCATGTTTCCCCAGCCTAGGTGAAATCTATCAAATTGACACGGAAGATGTTTGCACTTTACCAAAATTACCATCATGACAGTACTGACTAACAGTTGGGTTACCACCCAGCCTTTTGTTTGCATGTAGACTAAGTCATGACCCTGCATGACAGTTATAAACTGTCACCCTTAAACTATAAGACGCGTAATCACTGTGCTTTCAGTGTTTTGGTATGCACAAATTCCCTTTATCTGCAGCTACAAAACACTGTGCACAGGTAGTCAAGGTACATATTAGTTTTCATGATAAGTGGGAAACCACTGGTTTTTAACCCTGAGGTGGAATGCACCGAGTGGGTGGTGTTACACCCAGATGAGCGAAGATTATATGTTAGATGAGGCTTCACAGGAAAGCGAGAGAGGGTAACTCAATGTCATTACACCCATTATAACCTTTTACAGTATTTTTCACTTTGGTACATGGTGCCAGTGTCATTGCAAGGCGTATACTGTTAACATAATAGCTCTAGAAATGTAAACTTGAAATGAATCTGTAATTTTAAAATGACTAAATCCTCCTAACTTGGAGAAGCAGGGCGAGCTTCGAAAATGAAAAAAGTAAGGGGAGATTAAAGAAAGCATAAAAGACAGATGAGACAGAGACATAAAAAGAGGTAGAGAGGTTAAAACAAGCTGGAGAATAAGAGGAAGTGAAGTTAAGAGGGGGATCAGAGTTTCAGACACCTGTTCTGACAAGTCCTGACAAGACACTTGAGGCAGTAACACCACTTTTAACAGTCTACCCGCACACATTAAGTTTACATTAAGACTCTTGTAATGCCCCTCTCTTCATTCTGAGCAGACACATTCACAAAAAAGAGTGTGATAGTCATTTTAACCTGTAATGGTGCACTAACAGTTAAAACCTTAAAACTGTCATTTTTCCTAGAAATACAAAAGTGACATTCACATTTTAACAAAATTATTGAATATCCTGAAATAACCTTTGATGATATCCTGTGATAACCACTTTATTCCATAATAATTATTGTACTAAAACTGAGTTTTAAACTTGACATAAGCTTATATACTGAAACAGTGCACCAAGCATGGAAAACATGCTGGGTGCTTTTGACTATTTACTGATTAGAACCTGATAAAACCACAGAGGGTTTGAAAATACAATTATTCTGGTTTTGTTTAGACTTTATTTAGGAGCTGATGTGAAAAGGAGGCTTCAACAAGGCTCGGACAGACCGGGTTTGTTCTTTTCAAGCAGCACTTTAGAAGCCTAGTGCACTGGCAAAATGTCACCAAAATGAAGGAGAAGACACTTTTTTCCCCAGCCCAAAGTGGCTCTGCCTCTTCTGCTCAATGATGCACGCAGGCAGTGAGGATGTTCATTTATACTGCTGCCTTCAGGTTATCTGTTCGTGCTGCTTTGCGGTTTAATCAGTCACCACTCTGTGCATTAGGAAAGTGTGGACTGTGTTAACAGAAATCAGGTTGTGACAGGTGGCATTCATGCAGCAGAATCTAATAAACAAAGGCTGTGAACAAATTCTGAATTAAATACTAATCAATTTTAAAATGTATTTCTTGGCTAGCGTGCTGATAATGCAGACTGGCTCAGGACTTCGTTTGTTTACAAGTCAGCACAGAACAGCCTGGGAGTAGAAGTGAACGAGCACAGTGAAACACATCCAACAATAGTTATCAATGATTCGACCTCTTTTTGGTTACTAAGACTTAGGATTGTGTTATTTTAGGATGTTCTACTCAAGTATTTTCAGACTTTCTATTCCCACACGATTCTTGTCCTAAGTACTCTCTTTGCACTTTAGGCAAGAGTGTGTTAGACATGTATTGGCTTGCTTCTGTGATCTGTCTGCCTGTGTGCCGGATTAGTGTGTGTGTGTGTGTGTCAGACAGGTTTGGAGAGGAATGCAGGACTGTTGTAATCCAGTCTCGGTTCATTTTCGCTATTGTCACTGAGTCAAAAGCCTGTAGGCCTGTTTGCCACAGGGCCCCATAGCTCAGTCATGACTACAGAGATATTCTCACATATTGTACTGCAGCCTAAATCGTTTTTAAAACAACAGCGGGACAATACATCATTAGAAAACCAATCTGTAAATACAGTGAAAAGAACTCCTAAAAGATCTTTAAATTCCAGGGATACAGTTCACTACCAATGTCAAAAAGGTAACAAAATGACCTTGCAGTGACAAAGTGGTGTTTGTTTAAATTTGTTCTGGAGGATATCCAGTCAGCTTGCAAAAGTCTAGTCAGGACACTTAATGTTTAACTTACCTCCTTCCTTGTAATCATTGTGGACAAGCAAACAATTTCAACCAATCATTAAAGATGTTAAAGACAATACATTGATCCTTGAACCCACAGCTGTCAACACAGCTTACATACTTAAACATAATGGAAGAAATGTGACATGATTTTGTTGCATGTTATTTGTGCATTATCAGTGCCAGTCTTTGCTGGGCTGATTTAGTCATTATTGTACAGTTTATCCCGGGGATGTCAAACTTGTTTTACACAAAGAGCCACATGCAGCTTACTATGATCTCAGGGGGGGCCAGACGAGTGAAGTTTAACTACGCATTAAAATGCTGTGTCATTGTAGTAAATGAAATACATTTGTCATTTGTACCTAAATTGTAACAAATAAATGTGTAAAATTACAGGTAAAGTTCTGGTGGCATAGAAAAATGTTCTCTTCTCTTTCTTTTTTCTTAAATGGGGGCCCATTTAAAAAAAGAAAGAAAGAAAAAAGAAAATAAATTACCATTGTAGATAGTGGGGGAAAAAAATGAAAAAGTCCACAATTTAAGCTTCACATTTTTCAAAGTCATCCGGTGGACCGGTTTGGAGTCCTTGCCGGGCCGATTCTGGCCCCGGGGCATTATGTTTGACAAACCTGGTTTACTCCACCAAAGAGTGGAGTAAACGTAGTCATAGACACTTAGGGAAATCTGTCACTTAAACAACCCTCTTTTTCAAAATTAACGTTTTCTACTGCTCTTGGAGTGACTCTGCTCTGCTGACCTTTGGAGTTCCTCAGGGATGTGTTGTAGGACCTTTGATTTTTTTTTAACAACATATTTTTTGTCATTATGGAAAAAAACAAAGAAAAATTCACACGTCACATATTCTCAGACTTCTCAACTTCAGCCATCTTCAATGTGTTTAGGTGTTTGGATTACAAACACATGCACACAGACACACACTCGTATTTATATAGTTGTTCTAAACAGTTGCACTCATGTGTAATGGTTGTCCATAAAGATGGCTGCTCTGGCATTGTGAAACTGTCTATTAGGCTAAATAATTAACTGCCTTTTTATCTTAACCTTATCTGATAAAACATTCAACAGTTTGTGCACCTGTGTCTCCGTCTCCATCTCAGGCTCTTAGAGCCACCCAAAGCTGTGTGGCTCTAAACACAAGTGGAGTGATCTATCACAGATAAAACAGGGTTTGCTGCCCCTCCCCATCAAGCTTTTTTTGTGCTGATATGCTTTTTTGCCTCACATTTGTAGTCTGACCAGTTCTTTTTTTTTATTCCCTGCCTGGTTCCTTTGCTACTGCATAGAGCCCTTTTCCTTCTTTAATGTTTGTTCAGTCCTGATTCCAGAAGTAAGAACATCAAAAATTTCTCCATTTCTCTAAGTTTCTTGATTTTACATTTGGTATGCAGGATGATGGGGTTGTACATAAAGATGCACAGATGTTCTAAAAGAATCTAAATACACATTTCTTCCTTCATTCACACTTAGGTTACGTTCACACTGCAGGTGAAAGCGCATCAAATACGATTTTTTTGACCCTATTCGACCCATATCTGATCACGGTATGACATAAATCTGATCTGGGTCACTTTCGTATGTGGTACTGAATCCGATACATATCCGATGTTTTAGAAAGCGGCTGCTGTTTGAACGGTCGTGTCGCATTAAATCCGTCTTTTACGTCACTGACACAAGACAGACGCCGATTATCAGCGCCGGAGAAGACAAACGAGAAAACATGGCGGTGGAAACTGGAGACGGAGCGAGTCAATGGACAGAAACTGAAGTTTTGGACTTGATTAGCACATGGAGAGACAATTCTATTCAAGCTAAACTTTTAGGGTCGTATTGTAACCTGCCTGTGTTCGCCATTTTTACTTCCATAAACAGAGCGCGTTGTGTGTAACTTGTCTTTTGCGCATGTGGGCCGCTTTGAGGGCTGTGAACGTTCACACTAGAGCGCGTTTTCTGTCACATTTTATTTGTAGTGTGAGCAACCACACAGAAAAAATCGGATTTGATTAAAAAATCGGAATTGAGCATTAAGACCTGCAGGGTGAACGTAGACTTAGATGTGAATCTACACAGTTTTGTCCCCTCGCCTTAGCTCCAAATCACTCATTCAGTAGACTACAATGTTTTTCATCTTGATTTTCTTTTCCACTTAAAGAGTATCTATTACAACTTCTTCAACTTTCTGTCATTCACACACATGTTGGGTTTTCATAACTTGTGGGAAAATCCCTTTTGACATAATGCTTTCCCTAGCCCCTTAACCTAACCCTAACCATCAAAAGGGAATGCCTAACCCTGACCCTTAACCTAACCATAACCTAATTGTAACCCTGACACTAAAACCACATTTTGAGTCTCAAAAATGCCTTCAAACTTGTGAGGACCGGGATTTTGGTCAACACAAGGGCTGTCGGTCCCCACGAGAATAGTAAACTTCCAATTTTTGGTCCCCACAAAGATGTTAATACCCGTATACACACACACACACTATTATTATGGTGGTTGCTCATATTTAAAAAAAAACTGCAAATAATAAGCTGTATGTATGTGTAAGTCCCCCCATTGAGCCAAAGGTTCATGCTTAAAATGCTTGAACTTGGATCCTCTTAGATGTATGATGTCAGACTGGGAAAGTTCATAATATACTCATCTTGGCTGAAGGAGAGGTTGAAGAGCTAAAACTGCTCATTTTAGACAAAACATAAAGAGCGATGCTACAACAGGACACCAAAATAAAATAAAAGGGATTACTTTGTAAATCACATAATGCTTATTTTGTGAACTACAATGAAGCTTAAGAATTAAAAAAAAACAGGGGCAGATAAGAAACCAATTTAAGAAACCATGACCATATTCACTTAAATACTCCAAAATTTTGAACAAGTTATCAAAATATTACCTTCTTGGTTCCTATTTATCGCATAAATACAAAATCCCACTGTTAATATGAGGTACATAAACTCCACAGGTCATGCTGTCTCCATTCCTCGTACACCTCAGAGTTTCAGCACAACCTACAGAACATTCTGCAGTGGTTGGATGCATTCGTTATGGGCATGAGGAGGAGTACACAACACTAGTGGGTGATTTTGTGGAGTGGTCTGGGAGAAATAATCTGTTTCTGAATGTGACTAAGACCAGAGAGGAAGAGGACAGCAACACAACCCGTGTCTATCTTGGTGCAGGATGTTGATATGGTGGAAGAGTACACGTACCTGGGCGTCCACATCAACACCGAACACCAATGCTGTATACAAGTTAAGGCTGTATATAGAAGGAGATAGGGAGACTCTGTTTCTCAAGGAAGTTCAGATCCTTTAGAACAAGCAGCAAAATGTTGGAGATTTTTCTCTAAGTCATTTAGACACCAACAGACTTTATAACTGATTAGGAAGGACGGCCCTTTGACTGGCTGCATACTAAATACTTTTTGAGTGGAGAGGAGGTCAACGAATAAATAGTTTTTCCATCAATGAGTCATTTTATCCCCATTGTTTGTTAATTTAGTGGCAGCAAGTTTTTTTCTTTGTTAAGGTCCCTTAGCTTGTCCCCTAGCTTGTTGGAAATGTGTACATACGGCTAAAACTTAATCTACACAATTATATTCTGTACAATAATGTTTGGTTATTTATAGTATTGAAATCTATTAAAATGATGTAAATTAATATTATTTCCAGCCATATATGCTTGAAAGTCATTTGTAACAGGAGTATAAGACTGGCAAGTTTTTCAGCACTCAACATAGCAGGGTTTCAATAGCAGCTGTCGATAACACTTTACCACGCTAAACAAGCTAGTAGTCTATGCATGAAGGTAGTAACTCTAACTCTTTAGATCTACGTTTCCAAACTTTGGAGTTGTCTATTAAAGCCTGGCATGTAACACCTGCACCTCCATCACAAGCTCTGTGTCGGGTTAGACTTACCAATTGAAATCCAGTAAGAGTGAAGCGTCCAGTAAGAACATAACCTTTCAGAGCAGGTATGATGCACACGTTTCTTCAAATAACCAAAGAAATTCCAGCTCACAATCTCTCATGGTTACCATTAGACACAGAAAAGAGGTTTATTGCACCTTCAAAACACCGTGTTGAACATTAGCCAGTAGACAAACAATCATACAAAGTAATCTTCAATAATAAGGGAACAAGTAATGTGGGAAGGTTTCCAGGTATCGGCATCATCATGTGTTCTGGACCTTTCTTTAGTGGAAGCGGCAACAAAAGAGCATAGGAGCTTTCTTGACTAAGCAGTGTAACAGTAGTTGTACTAATTATATTTTACTGAATATCGGACCTCTAGGCAGCAAAAGAAAACAACACATGCAACCCCCTCTGAGGATGGAAATACCGTTTTTATGCTATGACTGTAATAAGCCTTTCTGCCAGGACTAAACCACAGCCACCAAGCCCCTACAGACTAACTAAGCTTGGTAAATCAGTTAAAATTTCAGTGTGGGATGTGGATCTGTCACTGGCAGTTTGTGCAATTCAGCAACAGGTGAGATTCTTCCAAATTAGTTGTTAAGTATCAGTGTGGCAGTGATAAGATGTGGTTTACCATATAATTGACTAGACAAGAGCATCGCACATTGGCTGCAGCTATGGAAGGATGCCTAACATTAGACAGATTTCTGGCATCACAAAAATGTGAGAACACTTCAGCTTCTCCCACCACAAAGACACAGACTCACCAAAAATGTGGACACAGTTTGTTTTTTTTAAAAAAATGGGCTGTTTTGTTAAAACACTTTAGTGCACATAATCTGAAACATATCCAGTTCCTATTTTGCAACCACATTATTCCAATGCTTTAAATATCCAATACTTCAGATAAAGATGACCACATTGTTCGGAGTAATTGTTGCGTACAGGGTGCATTATTGGGATTCTTTTTTTCTGATGTCTTGTGGTTGTATGACGTATTATTTTATCGTCTTTGTTTCATTTGCAGATAAATAGAAACACGAAATCATTCTAGTTTCTGGAGCAGAGCTGCAGCTAGCAGTTACTTTCATTGTTCTCCATTTGCGATCAGTTGTTTGGTTCGTATCACCCTGCTACATTTCCAAAAGCATAACACATAAAAAAAATATTTACAATTCAGACACTGATTCAGATAACCTTTTTGGATTTTTTTGCTTGAAAATTTATTTAAATGATCAACAGTTTGGCAGAAGCAGCAGCTTAATTAGCTGTTAATCAATCGTTACCATTGTATGTCCATCAGAAAGGCCAGATTATCCTGTGGTGGTTCATTAACATTCCTTTTCTATGTATAAATTTGAATTTTGCAAGCTAACATTCCTCTAGCGTTTGATATATGATAAAAGCCACAAAGGAACAGGTGACATCTTAACAAAGACTGCAATCTTACACCACAGTTTAGAAAGCAATGCATTAGAGGGATGTTTTAAATGCTGGCAAGCTAAGAAGCTAAAATATTCAGACAGCTTTCAGGCAGCTCAGATATTTCTTGTTATCTCCTCAGACTCCTTCACTGCCACAACACATTACTTAACTCCCTAATCCTTGACCGCTTGATTAATACTTTGCTTGTGCAGACAAAAGGAGGGGATCTTTACTCTTTACCCAGTAAACTGAAGATAGTAAATGTTTTTCCATCCACCCCCTCCCTGTTCGTACTGTCAGTGAGGATTTTCTGAGGCTTTAAGTCAACAAATTATTGGAAATGAAAGGAATACCACACACAGGCGTTGATTTGCAGAGAAAAATAGCCGTCTGTGCCTAAACAAGACAAGCTAAAGAGACCTGACAAAAAGATGAATCTTATACCACTGTTGATAGCTCAATATTCGGGTATGGCTGCCATCTGACGTATGTTCGAAGCAACATGGTAACATATTGCTGAAACATTACATCGAAGGTCATGTAAGCAAACTAGGAATCAATATTCTATGATTAACTCTTCTTAAAGGGAGAATCCATCCTTTTCACACAAATCAATGCCTTCACTCTTAAAATCTGAAAAGTTAAACTGGGTTATATCTTCAAGGTTATGCTGGCTTGGGCAAAAAAGATTTCTAACAAGAAAGCCTGTGTTACAAACAGGGCATGTCAAGTTTTAAAAAACATGGCTGTGCAAAAAGCTGGAAGGCTTTAACCAAAGACGCTTTTAAGTTTTGTTTTAAAGCTTGGCCCATATTAGAAATTAAGTAAGAAACTCTCCATTTATGATGTCTTTGATCCAATACCTAATTGTTTGAGGAACTGCAGTATGAGTCATAAACTCATAGTGGGAATAACCACAACAGCGTTGCCTAAAATTCAAATTCTAGTTGCTAAAATTAAAATAAGCCCAAATGGAACCTAAACCAAATGATATTAGAATGATGAGACCTCTGTGTCGCAATAGGACAGACTAAAAAAAGCTTCACATGTGACCATTATCATAGTAATCTGTTGTTTGCACAGGAACCAGCTCTGCCCATGCTCTGCAATCTGAGTCTAATTCTCTGTTTAGCCAAAATAATAACCTGGAGCAAGATGTGCATTTTGCACACCGAGATAGAAACATGAGGCACAGGGTGTGTGTGAGGTAGTTCGCACTGGCAGTGCCACACAGTGAGCAGGGGGAATCATTAATCAGGCAAAGCTCCACAGAACATACTTTTAATGGAAAAAGTTGCACTCGTGTAAAAAGCTCAGTTAAAATTTGACAATGTGCTAACAATCATTGAGGAGTTGGTTTCTGGTGTCCATGCTTCAGTGAGGGGCAAAGAAATGTGTAAATCCAATCTCACTTAAACCGAGGATGGACAGACTCTCACTGAGAAATGCTGGAGGCGATTCGACAGTGAGGAATTTCCCTCCTGCTGGAAATTCATCCATCACCCAGTTTGCCAAGCAAAGAAGTGGTGGGTTTCATCACTCCCAGCTACACTTTTGTCTCCTCCCCTTTATCTTTCTGTTTTTTAATCTCCCTCTGCCTTGTCAGAGTCTAACTCTCCACTGCTCTTTTCAACAGGGTTTGAAAAGATAAAACTCTTGCTGATTGGTGGTGCTGACGACCACACAGTCTCTCCTGCCCTTTTATCTGCCTTTAACAGCCCGCTCTTTCTTCCTTTTTGCACATTTGTGTAGATTTCTGCAGATTCGTATAAAATCTAAATGGTCTGCAAGTGACGTGCATGCCGTTCTGGCTGCTATGGTATATTGTTTGTGTAGCAAAGATAAAACTTTTCAACTGAACGCCAACAAACAGGCCATTACTTTCTGCTACACAGGAGCTGCTTTATTACCATGGCACAAAGCAAGAGAGACTGCTGTGACAGCCAAAATGCCACAAAGACCATTAAAAGCACGAAATTAAAAAATACCCTTCATGCATGTTTCATTTGTGTCCACATAATGTGGAAGATTTTGAGGCTATCGTAGACAGATGTGCTGTCTGGCTTCTCACAGAAGACATTAGCGGGTTTAATGGTTATTTAAGATAAAAATAAAACTGTCACTGTACAAGAGCAGAATAACACAAGTTGACATAATTTTCCAGGACAGAAACTGAAAACTCAATCAGGATTTCTTTATAGCTCTGTTTAAAAAAAAAGAAAAAGCAGTGCTTATCCATACTCTTTGGTTGATAACATTATATTTCCATACATCCCCACATAGAGATTTTCCTCTAAATCAAAAAGAAGGCTTTCAAACCTCGACAAAAACTCTTTCCAGAGAGCCAAATTAAGCCAGAGGTGAGCAACAGCTTTTGGAAATGACCTCAAGGCCCTCTTCTTCAACCTGACAGAAGACGAGCCATGTCAGGAGCTCCTGCTGGGCGCTCTGCTTGTAAATCAGTATACTCAGCTGCATGCTAAGCAGCCGTTGTTTGATAGGCTGCAAGTGACTGTTTGTAAACTGGCTGTTTAAAAGCGAAACTCAGAACACGGATCCTGCGTGGCTGTCGGTGAAAATGATGAAACAGCAATGTGTTCTGATGTAAGTTGCTTAGCTCATGAGAGCGAGAAAAACAAATGTGTGGTCGATCTGATATGCATACCTTAAAATTTGTGTGCATCCGTGTGCGGTGTGTCTGCGAACACCGCTGGTGACAAGCAGCTGCAACAATAACTGGAAACGTGCAAAAAGATGGAGCGTCTATCTCAAACCACATTTCTTGAAGCTACTCTAAATGAACTGCAGATTTGTGCCTTGTGGGTGTAATTAGCCTATCCCACAAAACTAATAGAAAGATATTGGAGAACAGAGACGCAACTAGTCTGATACTTAAGTGTGAAAAGTATATGATACTTGAAACTCTAGTAAGTTTTTTAAATGATAAAGAAGTCCCAGTATGCAGTATCACATTTTTTTTTCTGTGAGTTGTATTAGTGTTTTTGATCAGCATTAAAGAAACTATCAAAGTGTCCGAAAATAACACAAGGGTTGCTTGTGCTTTAAAATGATTTTTTTTAATGGCTTTAATCAAAAGGTAACTCATTAGCGTGCAATGCCTAACAGAGGTCAGACAAGTCAACAGCAGCATGGGCTGTCCCAACACTCTGGCTGGGCTCACTTCCACCTCTTGGCTCAGGCTCAAAAGGTGTCAACCGACCACGTACACCAAACTCTTGTTGCAAATCATGCAAAGAATATTCACGGGGAAAATGAAAATATTACGCTGTTACTCACCAGCTCAGGCTTGCCTGCTTGATATTATAAATCCAACACAGTGGGAAAGTTGAATTACACAAAATAGAAAAGTTAAAAAAAAATGCGGGGAGAAAAAAAAAAGCGACCCTTCTTCCGGCTCAATAAATTTTACAGCGAGAAGAGTTAAAAAATGCGACACAAACTTCCCCGGGTAGTGTAACTGAACACCTGAGTAGCCTCGGCGCTGAGCTGCTCCCAAAATGTGACAGTCGTCACATGAAGGCTGGACGACGCGTCGTCAAATGTATGAAACTTTCTACTTTGAATGCACAATAAAGTCCTCGTCAAACAGAAAGTCGCAGCATCGTTTGAAAAAGTGAAAGAGTCCTGTTTTTCGGCGCTCTCCTGCGCTTCCAAACCAGCTTTTTTTTTTTTTTTTTTTTTTTTTTTTTTTTTTTTTTTTTTTTCTCGTCGGCTGACATCGCCGTACTGTGTCACTTTCTGCTTTTCATGTAGGTGGAAGCAAAACTTTAAAAAGCAGGGCACATCTACAGTATGTTGGGTTTTGTTTAGAAAAGAGACTTGAGCTTTCTGTGTATATGAAGGGGAAAAAAGAGGCCTACTCTTGCAAAATAAATGACACTAAAGTAGAAATCATTATGAGGTATTGAAGACTGATGGTAACACAAGAATGTTACAAAGCTGCAAAATCTAATCCTGTGTGATCATATAAAACAAGCATATATATATAGTTGCAGTTGTTACAGGAATATAATAATAATTATTATTATTTAGATTCTGACATTTATTTGAAAGTGCTTTTTTTATTTTGGCGGCATCATAACAACTTTATCATCTTATCCTCATGTGAATGTGCTCAGCCACTGACTAGGGAGTTGATATGGTCAGCAGGACAGATGAGTCATGGGGTCTGTGTGAAGCAGGAAATCTGCCCTGGACATCATGGCTCAGCACACTGACAGCTGGTGCACCCTTGTTGTTGTGTGTGTGTGTCTTGGAGGTTGTGTGTTTTGAATTGTCTCTCAAGAGAATAGCAGCTGCAGGGCAAATCAGGGCAAAACTTGGTTTGTTTCTTTTAAAAAATGACAAGAATTTAAAAGAAGAAGAAGAAATAATCCTGGTTTCTTTACAGGAAAAACTGCAGAGTCCAAACACTGGCCTGGCCCCAGAAATTCATCCACCATATTGTAGCAATTAAATCAGTGTCATGGCTGTATGATCAACAAGGGAGACGTTTAGCATCCACTGTTTGTTGTTTGCGCGCGTACAGAATGATCTGGCAATGGGCTCGGATGCATTTCACAATTAACAGCGGCCCAAGCCAATCACACTCAGTGGAATATAATGCAAGGCTGTACGTCTTGATTTGTGCACTGACCCGCAAGAAGTCAGTTAAGTGGCTGATACTCCCTATGTGTGCGCGTGAGTGCGAGCGGGCGCGCGCGTGTGCACGTTGACTTTGAAGTATGTTGTGTCGTGACAATAATCTAAGCCAATTTACTACGCATCAGCCCTCCATTATGGGTTTGACATAAAGCGGTGCGTGACTTGAATTCTCTTCCATAAAATGACAATTTGCTTCTCAAAAGAAATTACGTGTTTAACCTCATTAACCTAAAGCGCACGCACTAAAACGGAGGGCTAACCGCCCCCACCTTGCACCCCTTGTGACACACTCAAAAACACAAATTGGGAACATCATCAAAAGTTGAGAGTTCGCTCTGAATGTGACCCCCCTGCAAATGGGAAGTCCGTGGCGAGTTAACGTCGCAAGTTCGTCGAGTCATTTCACAACGTGTCAGCCTCCTCGGGTGGCTTCGGTTTCACTCTGCTTCAACATCATCTGTCCTCTATGAGATGATTAACCTGGCAGGTGCGAGGTGAGTCTCGCCTACTGTTTTAGTGAGCTGTCGTCCTCAGTCTGCAGGGAGTACAGGGGGGTCAGCCCAGCCGGCTAATGGCCGTAGTCACAAAGCTGGAATCGGGCCCACTTGAAGAACCGGCCATCATTAGGTACAACACATTTTCAAACAGCCTGACCTGCCGGGCCCACGCTGTTTATTAGCAAAGTTTTTTGGCACTCCTTTAAAGCAATTATATTCTCCATTCAAGATGAACCGTGGCCCAAACATACACTTGCATGCACAGTCAATAATGTCAGGTGCTTGTGTTTCCCTGAATAGAAAGCTGTCTCCCCCCTCCCCCCTCTACAAATGCATGCAATAAGAAAATGTGCTCGGAAAATGAGCAAAACGGGGAAAATGGCAACGTGTCAGCAAGTGATGTATGTCGTTCATTGGACACAGAACATTTAGTTTTCATTAAGAGTTAAACATGTACACGCAACATTAATGGGGTTCAGTGACAGCAGCAGCGCCGCGCCTCACTGTATCTCATCCTGATAAATTAGCAAGTCAGCACACAGGGGTAAAAGGGAAAGAAAGGGGGAAGAAAGAGAGACATTAATATAATGTGTAGTGGGGGAGGAACTGACAGATAATGTCTTCATCTGAAGATTGGTATTTATGATGCAATGTAATATTATCCCTGACCCGGGCGTCGGCAAGCTGTAAGGATGAACAAAGGCCGGGCGAGGGAGGATGACATGAGAGGGGGAGGGAGAGAGAGAGGTCAGCATGAGTGTTGCCGTTTTCATTGTGCGAGATGTGGACTGCCGTCCTCTCCATCCGCGCAGGGAGTGATGGAGAAGGTTGTTAATGCCTGGTTTGTCAGCCATATTGAATTCAGGGCAGTAAATTAATATCGCACTCCTTTTAGAGGGGTTTTATTTTGGGATTTACCGGTCTCCCTTGAGTGTCGGTGGTGTAAAGAGGTTATTTCCCTCTTTCTACTCCGTTCTGTGTCCTCTCGCTATCTCTCGCGCAAGGCTAATATGTTTAGAGAGAGCCAGAAAGTGTGTTCATGGAGGAAGGATGTGTGCGCTGCAGGCTCTTTTGTGTCACTCAGCATTTGGATAGCACATTTTTCAGTGAGAAGTCTGCCGTAAATTGTGGCATCATCCGAGCAAGGACAGCTCCGTATCTCCGAGGTGTTTCTCTCCCCCTCCCGCCTCCTTCCTTTACATGTCATTTATATGTCATGTGAGATTTTAAAGGAATAAAAAGACATCTACTGTATATAGGAAGTGATTTTAGGTTAACAGGCTGTTTAGCTGTCAGTCATCAACCTTCCCTGCCTCGTGCCCTGTCGTGTTTAATGTGGGTAGAGTTAGAGTCCCGGTTGAAGAACCATATAACACAGTGTGAAGTGGCCTAGTCGTTGAGATGGGATTTATGGCTGCTGGTCCATCAGTGGTGATGTTAAAGGGCTGTGATTAAGAGCTGGAGTAAAGACACGGACTTCGCAATCCCCGCGACCCAGCTGAGAGTACACGAGGCCGATCTCGGTCACTGCCAGCTCTGCTCCACGCAGATCCGTCTCTCTTTTTCACTCTTTGTCCATCTGTCTCTCTCTGTCTTCTTCTGCCTCGTTCGTGTGCATATGTATGAGCTCAAATTCACCAAGGACTCCGAATCCCTGCATTAGATATTTTCTTGCATTTTCGCTCACCAGTCAGGCAGTCACAACAACGAAGTACGACAAGGTTCAGCTCCTGCTTTCATGACAACTTGAAATACTTTGAAAGCTTTTCTTTTTCACTTTTATTTGACATCTCTCTGAATATCCCCCCCCCCCCCCCCCCCCCCCCCCCCCCCCCCTTTTTTTCCCCAAA
>VUQR01003027.1:17734-27043 GCA_015108515.1 Hemichromis elongatus
GAGCATGTTGACACAATTATGCACGCACACGCGGCCGTGTACGGCTGTGCTCCTCGACTCCGGTTCATCTCTAATGCTCTGAACTTGACACTCGGCGAGTTCATTGTTATTCATTTCACTGTCATCCAGGGTGCCCTGCGAGACTGTCCAAGTCTCCAGCCTAGGTTGTCCTGGCAGGACTGTGTTTGTCACACAAGTACACACACACACACACAAACCTATTGTTTCAGCATCAGGATGGCTGTAGTCCTCCGGGTAAAGGTGTGTGCTGACTGGATCGGAGGACACACGAGATGGTGCAGTTTGTCTGTGACTTAGTAGCAGAGCTGCAGCAAAGTTCAGATCTCTGGTGAATAGGTGCAACGAGAGCAGATGTACAGTTTCTCTGCGTAGGCTGATATTTGTTTCATTGAGGTGAGGAGTTGGATTTGAAATATTAAAAATGTCATTTTATGTTTGACTGCAGCTTTTTTCGCCTGTGTTCATTTTATGTCACCAAATTAAAAACCATGAAACCATTTCTCATTCAAACTTTTCTGCTCTCTGTTATTATTAAGTCTCTTAAAATAAGCATCTTCTTACCCTCTTGTTTTCTTGCCCTTTACTGTCTCCTTTCAGTTTTTTGGGGTTTTTTTTTACTTTCTCCTTCTGTCACTAGAAAACCAGGGGCTGCAGTTTGCTTAGCCGACTCCATAAAGAGGCATCTTAAAAAGCTGTGTTAACAGACCAACAAAGCTTTAAATGTACCCCCCTCTGTGAGAGGGTGGTTCCCATAGGGATGTGGCATAGCGCTCCATTGGTAGGCTTCTATCCGGCCTCTCATTCAGCCCAACGCTCAGTCACGGTCACTTATGGTAGGAGGAGAAATCACACAATTCAGCCTAGGCCTGATCCAATGACATGTTTTTTTAATGAGGTGGCTCTATGTCTTTGTTTGGGCACCAAATTCAAGTCCAGACCTGAGCAAGTCCTGCTGAATAAGATGCAAGGCCATGGCCAGGCACAACTTAGCACATAAAAAACCCACAAAGACCTCAGCTTCTGTTGAGCTGGTGAATAGGTCTCTACTTTCACACTGCTCCTCTGTGAACATGACAAGCAAGCAGGACCATACTTAATTTTAACTTCTTATTTCTGATGGGAGTTTTAATGTAGCATTTGTTGTCCCCCTTAGCTCGAGGACAAGCTCAAAACCCTTATATTTTTTTTTTTAACAGAATACAGTGGCACTCAAAGGAATTGCCTGGAAGCTAATTCTACACCTTCTAGTTATTTTTTTCAGGGTCATACACCAACGGATTTCTTTCTTTTTCATTTTCGCCAGCCCTGGTGTCTTTTTCAGAAAACGCCACACCATATATCACACATATGTGCATTTGTCATACGGTGTGTGTACATCTGCAAGTGTGCCAGGCGCTCACTGGTTTGTATGTTCAGGGGTGAGGACTGTCATTAAACTGTCTGCCTGCATCACTAAACTCAACCATCACTGAGGCTGGCTGTCCATTCTGCTTCATGCTAGGTCTTAGAACAACACACACACACAGTCAGATTCACTTGGCCTGTAGCCAGGATTCACATACACAAAGAATACAGTCTGCCTCTTCACACTGATATGAAATATTATATTAGCAAATATGGATATTTTTATGCATATTTTAATTTAGATTCTAGCCAAAATTCTTTATTATACAGTGATGCTTCTTATTTTTTTATTTATTTTTTTTGCAGGTCTTTAAACTCTTTAAAAATATTAGTTGTGGTCATACTCCCAACCTGTCCAGCTTGTGAAGCCCTAAATTGAAGCGCTGTCCATTTTTGACCCTGTCATAATAAAAGAAAATTAAATTAAAAGGGATTTTTCTTTTCAACATTTTTTAGGTCAATTATTTCACACAGACCGATAGGGGTAAAAAAAAAAAAAAATCAGTTTCTTCTCGTCTGTTTAACCAGGGTAGTATAGTTTTTTCCCATTAGCTGTAAAGTTTAATAGGTTCATAAGGCCAGTTTACCACTTTTAATTTCAACAAAAGGCAAAAAACTAAGAAAATTTGGTCACTTAAAAGTGAATAAAAATGTGCGTGTGAAAGAAAAACAACCTTTAAATGTTTTGCCAAGTTAAGCACACTACAATAAACCACAGTCTGCCCACTGGACCTGTGTGCCCGAGTGCTAAAGCACCCTTAAACCCTCTCATACAGCCAACCCATCAGCCGGGCTACTTGTCTCTTATTTAGTCCGACTCTGTTCTTTGCTCACGTTCAAGGCTGTGGTAATGGGGAATTAGTATGCAGAGAAGCAGACAGACGGCCCTGTGGATCTAATAGGTAGCCAGACTGGAGAAGTAGGCTGGAGTGGGGGGAAAGAGCATGTTGTTCACTTCTCCTTCTATCCTCCCGCTCCCCTTCCATCACCCTTTCCTCGCCTCGTTCCCCATGCCCTATCCTAAACCTTAATGGGACGTCAGACGGACAGCCTCGCCTGAATTGAGCAGGGACAACAGCCTGCAACCCCCTTGTTGTCTTTCCGAAAAAAAGAGACTTCCCCATCCCCCCTCTTTCTCCCATGCCCCATTTGCTCTCACACGGCTAGCACCCATAGCTGCTCTCCTCAGTTCTCAGGGCTATTGAAGGGGTTCCAGACACCCTCCACTCTTCAGCCCCTCAGCCTAACTCTGCATAAATTAGACACGTCTCCCTGGTGCCTCGTCAGCCGCTCGGGGCACGCCTGGCCCCAGGTCTGCCATCTTCCAATCTGCTGCTCTTGCCCCCCCTCGTGCTGTCACCTTCTGTCTCCCTCCCCATCTCCACCATCTACTGTATTTTATCAATCCTCAATCTTCTTCCATATCATCTCGAGAATTGTGTCCAAGTTCTTCCAAAATCACAGTCACTACCCCTTGTTCTTCTGCTTTTGTCAATTTTCCACTTCCTTTTTCTTCTTTTTTTTCCCCCCTCTTAAATCCCCTGACACACTCACTCCTACCAAACCCGCTTTATATTCTTCACATTCTCCCTGTCTGCTTTTCTTATCCTGCTAGCAGTTTCTTATCCATATCTACCAAGCTTTTTCCTCTCCTCTCCTTTCCTTTCCTGTCCTCTCCTCTCGTTTTCAGCCAGGATATTGTTTACATCTGTCTTGGTAATCACCGACAGAGCCTCTCTAGACCTCACAGATGTTGCAATAATACAGGGGATTAGAAGGCTTAACACTCTGGCTTATTTAGGGAGTTTTCCCCGATGGCGTGGTAGTGAAGCTCGTCAGCTCCTCTGAACTTGACCTTTTTTCTGTTTCACTCACTTGTGCTGAGATCCTGCAGTCTCTCTCCTCTTTGATTTGTGGTTTTCTCTCTCTCTCTCTTTTTTTTTTCAAGAGTCAAGCATGGTGGTTTCCCAGATTGCTCCTCTGGGCTCCCAATTCCAGCAGCTACACCAGTTGTTTGGTTTAAATAACTGCTAAAATACTTTATATACTCTATGACAGGAAGCACATACTGTCTTTTTTATTCACAAGCTCTTTAATCCAGTGTCAGAGTAGCTACCTAACATACTGTATTTGTTTATCCTTGGCATCCTCTACCTTGCAAGGATAACAACCCAGTGTAGCTAGCTAGCTGCGTGCTAGCTTCTTCCATATGCTGAGGGTTGGACCTCCCGCGTCTCATCTCTGGTTTCCTCTTTACTTCAGCATTGAAAAATAATTGGATGGCCTTCTCAGACTCAGCATCTCTGCTGCTCCTCTTTGCTGTATAACGCCACTCCTGTTTTATGACCAAGCAGATCCTGCATATGAGACTGTGTGTGTGTGTGAGCGTGCGCCCGTTTGGGTCAATGTATTTCTGTCTGGATTCTAATCCCAAAGGTGATATTAGTCTCACAGGGGGCAACCCTTCCCCCTTGAGCGTGTGTGTGTGTCTATGCTTGTGCTTCAGGCATTGGGGTCAGCCAGGAAGCCCAGACAGGGCTCTATCTTGACCTCTGACCCATGACTGTCTGCTTGCTCAGGGGTCATGCACATTCGCGATGCAGACAGCTGATAGACGCACAAACAAACGGACATGCACTCACCCTCCCCCCATCTAGTAAACATTAACAGTTTGTTCTGTCTGGGGTGATGATGACAAAGGCAGCATCATCGTCACTGCATGTATGCAGAAAGATCATGTGATTTAAATAAAATGCAGCTCTTACTGTTTATGGTTTTCTACAGGAAATCCCCACATGCGTAATTAACACACACTAAAGGACACTTGGAACTAGAAGAAAATGTTTGGACTAACTGCACAGTTTATTGCGTCTTCTATTCACTAATGAGTTTCTCTTTTTTTACATGCTTATATCTTCACAGGTGCAGTCAGAAAAGCCACCGTGAAGATAAAATCAACTCTTGAGCTTCCACCTGAATAACAAAGCATACACGCTGTCTGTAGCCAATTTCTTTGAACACGTTTAGCCTTGGCCACATATGGAAAATGCCACCTCTACACCTGCAAGAACAGTCACTTAGACACACATCATTAGAGTCTGATTATCTGTGTCTAGGCGCTCGTCTTTGTGGATGGTAACAGGTAAGTCAGAGCTGCTTCTAAAAGGTAAGTTTAGAGGTTGAATCAATTTAAGTGCTGTCTAAAGTGTAAAATGGAGCTTCCGAATAATATTTTCCAAAATTAGTTTCATTAGATATGAATTACTATATTTGAGACCAATTTTAGGTCGGAGATTGGATGAGACCCCAAGGGGGTCTTTCTTTTTCACTCTGTAATTTACATTTAAGTATTTGATTGTAAAATCATTCAGCGAGAGTTTGCTATTGTTGAATTACTTTCCTCTTTGCTGGTGCGGCATTATGTACACGTATATATTTAGAAAATCTTTTTCCATAAAGAAATGCGTTCATCATAAATCACTGAACAATATTGCAAAATGCCAAAAGTGTTGTTGTAATGAGATATACATATTTTGAATAAAGTTGATCAGTCTGCGAAATGAAAAACTGCCTGTGTTGGGGTTTTTTCTACTTAAGTATCATTTTTATATCTGCCAGAAATGTTTGTTTTTAGTAGTTGTGATTATACCTGAAGCATACAGTAAAGTTATAGGACTAATCATGTTCCACATTTTCAACAGTGTCAAATAATTCAATAAAAACACAAACAGCAATGATTTTGGTATTCATTTCCAAAGCTTCACGTATCCTATTGCTCACTGGAATTTACTTTGCCAATACACTATGCTCGCTCCTAATTACTTTTTCCAAATGAGTTCTCTAACAAATATGCTCTTTACTCTTATTGGGGTATGATTTGCTGAAAACTACAGTTCCCAGCTGCTTTAGGAAATTATTTGGCCCATTTAAAAAGAATATCGTCTCTGGATCCACTGTTTTTTTGTGGCTAAAACCACAGAAAGGATCAAATAGTGGGAAAGTTTTTAAAGGCGTTCAACAAATTTCTCGTTTTGCCATTTTCACAGGCTTTAATGACAACCAACACACTGAGCTTGATCCTTTAGCACAGCACAACAAAACAAAACAAAGATGCTTCATTTTCTGAAGCTATAGGAGCCTGTTTATTTAGATTACTCTGATTATTCCAGCAGTGGATGAAGGGTTGGAAGGGGAACAGTTAAACCAAGTGGCCTAAATCTGTAGTGTCAATTAGGTGCCTTTGTATGTGAGCAGCAGGGGTGTTGAAGCGAATTGCTGAAGCTGAAGGAAACTCTGAACAATGATACACATTTATAACCACACGCACACACACATACACAAGCATTGGCCCTACTTTTGTGGAGATCACACCTCCTTTTGTTTTCCCTCAACAGCCAGTAGAGGCGATGCCCCAGTGCCCCCAGTGTGCTCCAGTGCTCTGGGTGAAATGGGCTCCCTGCTCTCTCTTCTATCCCCCTCCCCGCACTCTCCCCCAACCATGCTGTCCCCTCGCTCACTCCAGGCTTCCCAGCCCTCGGCCTCCCCGTGAGTGGTCCTGACCTGAAATTAGGCCCAGGCAAGCCACCATGGCCAGACCGGCATAAAAGGAGATCTGTGTGTGCGTGTATGTGTGTGTATGCGTGTGCACCATGGCCCTGAAAGAAAGTAGGAGATTATCCCATTCTGTGTGTCCAGTCACCAGTGCGGTATTGACCACAGTGGGCCACCCAGGGAGCGTCCAGCCAGCCGTGAGATGGCCTGATATACATGCTTACTGGCCGTGCTAGATTCCCTCACTCTCACCGGGGAGAAGGCTGAGTCCTACAGGCTGTACTCTTTCTAAAGACACTGTATGTGAAGTGACCGACCCTCTGTGCACGGACACACACAGAGATGCTGTCATACACACACACACACACACGCATTTCGTCGTAGCCTCTGTACAGTGAAAGACATTGCCATCAGGTCGTTTTCTGTGTCCTGTGAGGCGAGGCGGAGGTCATTGGGAAGGTGGAAAACCTCTTTAATGGTGGCAATGATACCATAACACCTATAGATAGAGTTACGGATCATGTCACATAAAGTCTGTATACAGGTTACAACTCTGACAGCGAGGCCTGCTCCCTCCTGATGGCAAATGTGAAGACAAGCGTAAAAACACACACACACACACAAAGAAGGTTGTGTAAAAAGATATAATTTTATTTTACATGTAATTACATTTATATATTCCATCAACTTTGTTAATCATGTTTCCTTTGAATCTTTTTAAAAATATTTGTAATGTATTCTTTTTCTACCTTTATGTGGTTTCAAATATATTTATAGTAGTAGATGAAATACAATTAATAAACAGATCACAGAAAAACATTCAGCCACCCGAGTTTATTAAAAGTCTTTAAAACCTGACCAACACACTAATTTGTTTGCTCATTGAGTTGTAAAAGCAGCCCTTTATTGACCTAAGTAAAGCCTCCGGGGCGAGCTAATTGTCTTTTAATAGCTCAGTTGTTTGTTTGTCAATGAGGAGTCTCTAACATCCTGGTCCGTTAGCAGAACAAAGGCCTGTAACAGCAGGACAGAGCTGCACAGAGCTCGGTGGCCAGAAAAACAAATAAACAATTTAAATTCATGTGTGAATTTTATTGCTTTTTTTCATTGCATGTAAACTGTGGCTAAGAAATCAGTTAGATCTTTGTTTATATTCTTTGTGTTAATTTCATTAAATGTGCTGGAATAAACAAGCAGCATCAGCATTTTAAAACTTTAAATTTTTTTTTTTAAATTAATGGTTGGAATTATTTTATTTTTGCACAGAAATATTTTGACCCCATCAATTTTTTTTCAGCAATTTCCAAGTGCATTGTTAGCACCCTTAAAAAAACGCACACACACAAGTTCTCTGATTTGTTGCTTTTGTGCAAGAGGTTAATTATATAAACCACACAGGACAATTAATTTGTTTTACCGCAATAATACAAATCATGAAAAACCAATCCGCTTTAATGAGGAGTCACAATAAATAAGATATTTAGCCTGTTATATAGAAGAGCTTATTTCAATTGATTATTTGTGTGCATATATTTCAGAAATGCTCTTAAGTACAGTATGATTTAACTCTCCAAGCTGGGCTCATAAAACAGCATCTTAATTGTCCTTTGTAAGATGACATCAGCGTGGAGTGTATTCCTGGCCCTCAGGAGTGTTGTGTGTTTTATAGAGAGCACAAACACTACAAAATATGGAACAGCCCTTATTAACGGCATTGCAGTCATCGCAAAATGTAGTGCTTCTATTCACACAACACAATCCACTCACAACCGCATCTGTTTATTTTATCAGATATTTTTACGCTGAGCTCAAATAACTGATAGACTGCCACAGACCTCAACATGCAAAGATGTGTGCACCAATGAGCAAATGATGTAATAAGTAAATTAACATAACTAAACAAAAAGCAAGTGTCTTTGCATTGCAAATAGGATATGCTGTACAGTACAGGTAACATGTTTTTACATCATGGCAGCAGCGCCCAAAGGAGCCGATGGAGTTCAGCTGTGGCCCACTGATGTCGTTGCAGCATTTGAAAAAACAAACTAAATTCTTATGTAAGGTGTTCTAATGACTGCCATCATACTCAGCTATAATGAAGAGCTGGCTTTATGAAATGTGTTGACACGATGTTGGAGTGTAAGGGAAGCTTAAATGAAAAAAGAACACGGCTGGGAATAAAACCTCGAGATTTTAAAGAGCTCTTCTTAATTCTGGCATATAACAAAGAGAAAAATGATTCATACTTAAAACCGATGATCGTGCAATTTGAAATTTGCTCTCACACTAAAGAAGTGTGTGTATGTGTCTGTGTGCAGGGGTCAACTCCTTGGCTCCCCTGAACTTGGTAGCCCCCCCAGACACCTAATAAACTCTTTAGGCCCAGCCCAAAGCACTCACCGAGGAGCAAGTTGGGGGTAATGGGTTTGTTATGGTAGAGTCAGGACATTGATGGGTGGAGCTGTTGAGGGTGGGGGTGTGGAGGGAGTGGCTGTCTCAAAAAGTCCGAGAACTTGGAACCTAGTTTGTCATGCTAACTGCAGTGATGCCATTGAGTGTGGAGCTAGGGAGCAGAAGGTTCACAGGACCCCAGGCCATTCACATGCAAAGTCTGTCAGAGCTTTCTCCTTCATACATCCACCCGCCACACAACCACACACCCACCCACCGACTCCCAGCTTCTTCTCGGGCAGAAGAAATACATACATGTTTATAAATGGGCACACACTCACTGGAGGCTGGGTGTGGTGTCTCTTTCTGTGTGTACACTATGAGTGCAGAAATTGTGTTACATGAAAAAAAACAATAGATAAAATATGATTACTGTTATTAAAATGTATATAAATGTCATGATCCTGGGTCGGTGACCCAGTGTTTTGTGTTTCTCTTCCACCTTCTTGTGTTTATCTTTATTTTGTATTTGTATTAGGGTTGGATTTTGTGTTTAGGTTCCTCCCTTCTTTGCCCCTTTGTGTCTTTGTGTTTCCTGTTTTATTCTGAAGGTCTCTGTCTCGTCAGGTGTGATTGGTGTCAGCTGTACCTCCCTCCTGTGTGTGATTTCCCCATTTCCCGGTGTGTATTTATTGTGTGTGTTTGCCTGTGGTCCTCGTCGGTTCGTCTGCGTATTCTGCAAACTCTGTGTCATTCAGTGACTACCCGGTTTCCCAGCGTCTCTCTGCTCCTCTTCCCCGGTCTCACCTCCTAATGTGTTCCCCTCCGTGTGTTTTGTGAGTTATGGTTTTGGGTTTAGGTTATTGTTAGTTTGTCCCAGTTTAGGTTATGTTTAGTTCTGCTCCTGCCTTTTGCTACTGTGCACTGTAAATAAACTCACTC
>VUQR01003030.1:12154-22188 GCA_015108515.1 Hemichromis elongatus
TGAAAAGCTGCACTACTGTATCAAGAGGGTTGATCAGCTCTGAATGCTCTGAGATGAGAGTGTGACAGTTACTAAGTACCTGTGTGAGACAGCATGTGCATCCTGAGCCGCATGCTGTCCTGGAAGTGTTTGCCACAGTATTCACAGCCATTGCCCTTCTCCTCATTATGGAGCCTCCTGTGGAAAGACAAACACTAATGTGAGGGTGAAAGAAACGGAGCGAGAATGCACTTTTGATAAAGAAAAAAAGCCGAAGATTCAAGACACTTTTATTAAGGTCTCCCAAACCTAGAAGCATCATTGTAACAAGAGGAGCATGTTTTAATTCCGGCAAGAATCCCTCGCTGAATGCGGCATCATTAGCGTAAGAGGCCCTTGGAGTTGTGAATCACAACGCATGAACGCTAAAAGAACACAGACAATAGGATATCTGGCTAATTTCAGAGCGCAAACATACGCGTGCCTCCACCCGCCAGCACTGCAAGACACTGGGCACACACGCAAACCCACACAGACTCGCACGCACACACACACAAACACACACACACACATACACACACACTCGGAGCACATGCAAACTCGCATCCCGACATAATATGCACACGCATACACTCCTCCTGTAACTGCAATGAAAAGGAGAAAAGAAGATGATTCGCTGAAGCTCCGCCGGCAGCAAAACCTATCATATCATATCACACACATCCAAGCATGCAAGGCATCTGTACTGTTATCCTTGGATCACCCCGCCAACAGCAGAGCAAATGGCCTAAAAAGTCTGTGGTTAAACACACGCTGTGGTCATAATAAATAAGACTTAAGATGTCGTTTAATTTAAATTAAATCAATATTAACGCCGTCAGGACAAAAAGGAATCCTTTTAAAACTACAGGCCCAGAAATACTCTATGTAGTTGAGAATCTGAACAGCTTCTATTCATGCTAGAATCCTTTAGATTTTATGTAGGACATCCTGGTGGTCAAGCAGTCTGAGATATATGCAGATATATAACCATGTCTGATTTTTAGCAGATGCTTCCTAATATTTGTTAACATGTTAAAAAAAAAAAAAAGATGTTTGAGGTAGTTTAGAAATAGTGTTCAATACGATTCCTTACAGCGAGGTCTGCAGCACATGTTGCAGAGTAGCATCACAGCTACGTGGTGTTCATATTAAGCAGAGAGAAGTACATTACTAGAAAAATCTTTTCCTATTCAATATAACCGGCATTCTGCATTTATAATAAGAAGCATAATAATATAATTTTAAGTTCCAATTCAATTTAAACTAACTTTAACTAATTTCACTCACTGTGCATCAATATGTAGCTGACATTTTTGTCATTTAGTTGCATAGATGGCCCTTCCCAAGGTGCCACACGAGAATCTCTTTAAACCCCTAATCATGCAGCCCTCCACAGCGCTCCCAGTTTTTTGTGTGGCTCCTGCACCCCTGCGTATATTTACCACAGTGTCATATGTCAATCAGCAGTGCTCTGCATTTCCACTGGTCGTCACTTTAACCACTCGCTTCAAAGCTGAACTCACTATTAGCTTTTTCACCTGTCACTGCTACGAGTCGCCGACATTCACTGGCATGTTGTTCTCTCTGGTCGCCACATCACTGCTGGTTTCTTCCTGTGTGTACGACACTGTTTGAAATACTCGGGAGACCATATTACAAGACTTTATTTTTATTGATTCTGTGACTTTTTTTAGCTTTAGTTTTTTCATTGCTATGTTTTTTAATCGTACTATATGTGGTTAAATGTCAATATCAGCTCTTGCCCTAAAAGAATAAGTAACTGTTGGGCTCCAACTGCAATGAAAAAGGTTGGACTTTGTGTCCTGCTGGTCTGGGAGTGGGGGTGGGGGGGTCGGGGGTCAAAGGCACTGACCGTGTAATCATAATGTTTTAAAGTCTGAGTCCAGCTGCGAACAACTGTTGCGTTTGATTCTGAATTCATTCCACGTCTTCCTGCCCTCATTTCACCGTCATTGAAACAAAACCAATAAATTATTTGAAGTTAATTAATTTTGGAATATTGAAAAGAGGAGCTGTCCTCAAACACGCAAAACAGGCTTTTAATTTGATTTTAGCGGCAGTTTAGTGACCTTGGAAAGTTTGTGGAACACTGAACTGTTCATTTTGTAATGTCAGCTTCAAGGTTGCTGGTTTTTTAATACTATATTTCCAAACTGTTTATTTTTTTTTAATCATTCAAACCAAATTGATTTGTTTTCGAAAGTGTTTCATACTAAAACTGTGCCAGGAGATGCCTCTTGAACAACACCAGAAAATGTCAATCTGCAGGCCAGGTGTATGCTCAGTGACCTGGTTACAGACCTACAGCAACTTCATTACATCCTCAAGCAGTGCCACCACCGCAGCTCCTTGAACCTGCGGACATGAGCCTGTCTCCGTGAGTAAGCCGTGCGCATCACTAAATATCCCACAGGATGTATTGTTTCAACAGAGTTCTGGAGTGAGGCTGAAATGTCAGCCACGGGCATGAACAGGGAAACGCTGCCATCCTAATCATGGGTTAGCTGCACATTAGGACTGCAAACTGTCTTATTTCTACAGACTGATGATGAGTCAAACGCTGATGAGCGCGCACAATTGGAAACATCTGCAATCAAGTTAATGAGAGCTGTCACTGATCTGGTTAATTTTTTGTGTACAATGACAAAAAATTCAAGCTAATAAGTAGGGTAAAAATAAACAAGAACAAAAACAAAAACAAAAAAACAACAACAAAACAACAGAGCCGAGCCGTGAAGCAGAAGTTATCCATCATGTTGCTGAAGCGTCCAGCCCGGTCCCTGCTGAGAGGATCCTGTCTGCTGATGCAAAGGAATGCATATCAAATAGCCTGGGAGACAGACTGTTGTGTGAAGCGCACTTCTGCACAGATAATCAAACAGAATTTAGAAAATGAGGCTTTGTAAATGACAGCATTTTGTGACACCAAGGCCTCTTTATATCAAACCCCTCACAGAGACCCGATTCAAAAGTTGCCGACACGTCTCACTGTTAAGACACGAGCGCAGGTGTCCCTAAGAATAAATGAACAAATTCTCTGATGCTGTTTTAAGCTTTCGACTCGCATAATATTCACTAAGAGGGAAGAGGGGGGTGAAAAAATCTCGAAGACGCAGAAACGGTTAAGAGACACGTGTCTGGCATAATCATTCATTATCACAATAAGCACAGATCCACCTGCACGCCCGTCTCCTCCATCTTTTATTAAAGGTAACGCACGACTATCGGTGAAAATGTTGAGCCGCAGTGGAGTGTAGCAGTGTTTCCTCAGCAAAAAATACAACTAAATATTTTGTGATTATTAAATATTGAGCCTGGCATTTTTTAAATATATTATTTTATTTTACATTAGTTAAAACAAGCCAGGTTAAAAACAAACAGCGGAGTACACAAATTAGTGTGAATGGTTGTTTTGTGCGTTTTACCTGTGCTGCTCTGCGGCCTGTCGGCTGTGCAGCTGGAGCCCACATTCGCCACAACACTGCTGGCCTTGAGTTGGGGCCTCGTGCCTCATCCCTGCTGCAAACTGGCCAAGCCTGCTCAGGAGCTCCCTGTGCAGCAAACCTTGGTGCAGCAGGCCGCTGTAGGTCCTCGGGTCCAGTGGCACACCCAGGCTTGGGGCCACAGAAACAGACACTGGCATGCCCTCCCCTGTGTGGTTGGATGGCACAGAGTATATGGAGGCCAGGTGTTTCTCAGAGATCCCGGGAAAACAGTCAAGAGTGTTCCCCGCCATTTGTCCTCCATCCTCGGGGCCTGTGTGCAGCTCTCGAGCACTCGTGATGACACTACCTCTCAGGGGCGTCCCCGGGCCCTCGTCTCTAGGCTGGTCTGACATGCAGCTTCCCTCCCCTGCGCTGGAGGATCTGCCCTCATAGCTGTTAGCATCGTCCACCTGCATGCGCTCTGATTTTATACTTCTGGGAGGTTCGTGGGATGAATCCTGGACTAACTCTACACTGCTATGCTGAGCCTTCTGGGAGTTCTCCATGTCTACCACTGTGTCCTGCTTGGGGCTCGATTCAGGAGCTGCTTCAGGCTCTGGGCCAGGAGAGCTCCTTTCAGTCATGTGGTACAGTGCCAGGTGGTGTAGAGCTGTGGGACTGGTGTGGTTGGGTCCATCCTGTATGGAATGCTTCTTAGACATCAGCATTTGCCTCCAGTGCCTGGCCCGGCCATGGTCACTGTGATCTCCGGAGCTGTGATTCCTAACTGCCACTTCCTCACTCTCCTCTGCCTGGATGGTCTCCAGCACCTTCAGGCACTGCTCCTCCAGGTACTCGATCTCCAGAATCTCAGCAGCATACAGCAAGTCGTCCAAGTCCTCAGCTGTGGCCTGGAGCGATGCGGTGTAGGCGTACTCTAGGATCTGCTGGAAAGTCTTGGGGGACAGGAAGTCCAGGGCGTAGCGCAGGCTGCTGCGGTGGAACAAGATCTCGAACATTTTGCTAGTGCAGGCCAGGACGGTGCGGTGCGCTGGAAACTCTTGGCCATCCACTGTGATAATGACATCACACAGGGTGCCGGTCAGACGCATCTGATTAGCCCGCTGCAGGAGCGTGCTGGAGTGAGTGGGATTGTGGAGTTGAAGAACACCCATGTTTGTCAGACCCCTATCCACTCGGACCTGTGCTGAGCCCACGCATGAGGTGTGGCTGTCCTGCCTGCTTTACTTTTAGTTGGATGTAGGTCTGCGTTTTGGGGTGGAGGAAGGAAGATGGAAGATTATTAGAGCCCATTTCACGTACAGTATGATGCAAAAGGCAGATGATTATACTCCAGGGAACACACCAGTCATAAGCAACTTAAAATAATATTAATGAATGTTATATAAAGTAAAAAGCAAAACCTCAACCCCCTCTATGAGATTTCTTTAATTATTTTATTTGATGCACCCTGCATGCATTTAAATTTAAATAATACCAAAGGGAGACAACAGGTCGATGAGCGCAAAGCAACAGTTTCCACTGCAGGTGATTAGTCTGAGGTCTCACTGAGAGCGGTCACGTCGCTGTAATAACGTCTGCATACTGAGAGGTGACGGTTCAATTTATCAAGCTCCTCACACATTCATCCATTCCTTCAACAGGTAGGCCTGCTATTAACAAAGCCCTTGAAGGGCTGATTAGTTCATTTAGGCGGCGCACGTTCATGATTAGACGTGTTACAATTAAGCGCTCTGCTTTAAAAAAGAAAAGAAAAAAAAAGAAAAACCTGAGTAAGTTACCAAACTGTCAAAGCACGAACATAAAGCGCAATCCGCGCATGCATGGATTTTTTTTTCTAAACATCCAAACGGCTGAATGAGTGTCTGAATAATCCATGTTTGATGTTTTGTGTAGTCGGACCACTCAACAGCACCTCGAGTGATGCTGACGGGCTGCATCCTCAACTAACCGCAACATCAGAGCGCATCAGGTGCAGACGCACAAATCCACCTGATTATCCAAACACATTGCGACAAATTAACCCTCCCTGCGCGCTTTTCATTTGAGGGGACGCGACGGGTTCGAAAATAAAAGACCCAATTTGTCTCAAATAGTCCAGAGTGCATCACAGTGGAGTGAACAGTGCGCGATACAGTCTGAGCTCATTCAAGTTTGGAAAATCCTAAAGCGGTGCGCGGACTAAACTTAAGTGGATTTCCACATGGTTGCTGCGAATCGAAATTATATCAAGGAGCCACAAAGCTGGCATTATTGTTCAGTGTTAGTAATTAAAATGAGCAGGTCTGAAAAGTAGTTAATCGGAGCTGAAGCACCTGACAGAAATCAACAGTGGAAAGAATAAAGAGTGGCGGCTGTCAGAGCTGTTCTTACCTCCGTCTCCTAATGTCCTCCGCTGATTATCCAGGCAGTATCATGCTTACACATTTCACAGTACCCGCTCCAAACTCAGTCCTGCTCCAAGTAAGCAAATCATCACCCAGCCACGACAGTCAAACCAGCAGGGGGAAAGCGAGAGTGCCGACGAGAATTTTCAAAATAAAACGAGACGAACGGCCAGAGCAGTGTCATTAATAACTGGCGATCTAACTGACTATTGTTATTTTCAGGTTATAATCACAACAGTAGTGACTGTTTGATTGACATAAATAAATTGTTTCCAACATGCTGTAACTAACTTAGGAATTAAAGTTTTTCAAGAACCAACACTATGATCACAGTAAGAGGGGCAAAGTGATCTGAATGGGCGCAGAAAGCGTTTAGTGCGAGTTACTATTCACGTCTTTGCAGAATGACACTCCTGGAACAAAACGGCGCTAAATGAAAGGAATTATAAAGGATAACTTGATTTGATCATTCACAAATATTCTGTGCATTTTATTCACCTAAATACTGACACGTACATCAACATATTTTGATCAGTATTACATGATGTAATCTATTTCATACAAATTATTGGGTTTAACTCTAACCCTTCATGTAGAAACAAAGGTAGACATATGGTTATGGTTATTTCAGCTCTTTATACAGAGAATGCAAATATTTTGTAAAAAACTTAGAGAACATAATTTTATATTTGAAGACAAGGAAAGAATGTGACTCTTATGTGGAGGCTTTGCTTCTTCTTCTTCTTTTTGCCAGCTACTGGGTTATGTTACTTTACCCAACTTGTAAACCTGTGTACTTTAGTTTTTAGTATTTCAGTAGATGAAATGAAATCAGGCCTGCAAATATGAGCTTGTGTGTAGGCCACTGAAGCTGTTGCATCCTGTTGATTTAGTGCTTTGAGATATGCAGCATGTTTCCCCAGCGTTTGCATCTGACTTTTTGAGTTTTGATTGAGTCATTCTTTACCCTCCTTTTGTGTCTTTTTGTGCATCTCTCTCTTTTAAAGGTAAAATATAAGACATAGATGGGGGTGGGGGATCCATTCCATGTCTATTAAGCTGTTTATCACATTAGCCAATTATTCAATGATTTTGCCTCGGAAGTCTCAAAAATATCTAGACTTCTATACATTTGAGCTGGAAATGGCACTCTATTTACACCCCTGCACATATACATACCTCCTAATTTACACATATTAACATATGATTGTATTCACCTGGACCAGCTGCAACTTTTAAATGCTTCTGCTGGCAGCTTACACAAATGCATATGTCGATTATGGTTTAAATGAACTGAATCTTTATTGGCCAGAGGCACTGGAAATAATGTAAGTATGAAAGTATGTCAGCTTGTGGCATGAATAAAGAAATGGGTTACTTCGCACACAGTAAGAAGTAAACTGTGTGTCTTTGAAGTATCCACAGCTTAATTAAAATATCTGTTTAACAGTGTAGGATGCGGTTTGGGCTCTCTAAAGTGCGCTCAATGTGATTTTCATAACCCTGCATGAATATAATTAAATCTTTCTATACAAAATAAATAAAAATCACTTTCCCACTGAGTACGCCCCTGTTTTCCTGCAGTTTTACTTTGAAGATCCCACCGTCTAACTTCCTGTCTTCTCACCGATGCTCGCTGCTGACTTTACCGGCTGCAAATCATCGCCGGGCCGACGTCACGGCTCAGTGTGATCGCCCTCTGCTCCTCGGCTCTCCATCAAGGCTGCGGTCAGAGACATCTACGGCGTTTCGGAACTAGTGACGGGCTACAGGCGGAGGACTAGTTTGTTTTCCTGAAATAAGAAGCAGACTGATTATTCCAGTGGGTTTACGCACCAGCCCGGTTCGTGCGCACAGGGCACTCCGGGGAGGCGGAGGGGGGATGAAACTGCTTAAGAGGGGACAGTGGGTCGGTGTGGCTCCTGAAATTGGATGCCATACCGGGTCACTGTGGTTGTTGACACTCTGTTGACACAACACTGGTTGAAGTCACATCAGAGGTATTGAGGGGAGCCGAAAATATCAAGCCCTGGCTGGTACATAGTTTTGTCCAACACTCCAGACTGGAAGTACTAACTTTATTCCAGGACAAGCGTACATTACGTAACGCGTGTTTACTTGTTCCTCCATCCATCCGAAGCATTAGCCCGAGGGACTTCCAGCGCTAACATAACCTGTTTGCACTGTAACCTTTCTAAATCGTCCTGTGTTTCTATGACATGGCGAAACCAAGAGAGGTTCGGAAAAGTGGGCGCTTTCTGCCACCTACTGTTAGAAACCTATCACTGCACGCTCCAGATTCAAGTTGTGCTGGAAAAAATAAGAACGGAAAAGTGAATAAAAGTAATGACAAAATGGGACAGGACTAAATTAGATTCGGAAACCATTTTATTTTGTAAATGGGTTAGCACTCAGACTGTACACAACAGATATTTTCTGAGTTTGACCCAATAAAACCAAAAGGAGCATCCAGAGGCGAGAGCAAGGTGGTCTGGTGACAGCAATGGAGCACAAGGAGAGGAAAGCTCTTCTTTTAGTCCTACTTTAAAACTGTATCTGATTTTTGTGATGTACATAAAAAAAAAAATAAAAAAAATATGATCATCTGTCTTACGTTGACCACCTTGCTTGCTGCCAATGGTATCCTGAACTCGTCAAGCAGTCGCTCTTGGTGAGTGATTTTTGTACAAATAGACAGAAACTAAATAAAAAAAAATTTCAGAGATCACATTACAGAACACTTGAATAACAACGGGGGAAAAATAAAAGCAATGTGTATTATTATGCCAGAACAAGCCCCAAAGTTAACACTCATTAAATCAATATGAGAACTATTTGCCCCCATACAAACACGGGCATGTCTATCTGCCTTGTAGTTATACATTATGATGGACTGACTGAATTCATGCCGAGGCTCGAAACGCGTTCCTTCACTACAGCTGGCGATAATATGGTGCTGTGACCAGAGACGGACAGTTTCATACACTACACGTGTTATAATGACCACATTAGTTCAATTATCATACTTTTTCTTCTAATAATACATCAAATAAAAAGAATAGGCTAAATCTCTCACAACGAAGCTATGCAGATTATCATAGAAACTGATGACAAGACAATCTATTGACACACAGGCACAGTGCACAAGCTTGCAGGCAGGAACAGAAAATAAATCTTTGTAGCTTTTAAATAGTACAAAAAATGCTCTTAAATTTTTATTTTTGTTTTGCTTCAAACGCACAACTCAAAACTATGAAGCCAGACCTTTGATCTGCGTAAATGGGAGGAAGAAACTACAGCTCTCATAGTCGACCCCCAAACAAATAAATTTAGCTCGAGATCACAAGACATTCGCTTGATCCACAGTTCTTCAACCAGCGGCTGAGAATCAGCAGCTGTGCTCCCTTCTTTTATTTTTTTTTTGGTCTGTGACTGTTAGTGTTCAAGGAGTTGCCTTTTTTAAAAAATTTTTTAAAATCAAATACAATTTATAAATCAATTATTTAACTACCAATCTGGTAAGGCAGTGACAGACTGAATAAATTTGATCCAGAAATGGTCGAAACCAGATCAAATCATGTACATCGTGTACTTGCGGGATTCTCTCAGCCTCTTTTCCCCTGCAGCTGGCTGTGGGTTAATCCTGGATTTCATATAACCATAAAAAATGGCTATAAACCAAAGGCCGAACTCGAGTGTATGTTTAATCAATGCCAGCATATCGGCGAGTGATTAAACATCCCCGTAGCAGGCGAAGTGAAACAGTAAACCTTGTAAACAAAACTTCACAACCAATTGCAGGTCAGACATGCAGAACAAGCTATTTAATGAGACTAGCCCACAAAAGAAGTCAAACTTAAAAAAAAAAAAATGCTGAAAAAAAACTGTTTTACATTTGAACATGAAAATAAGAAAAATAATTTCTATAGTCAGTTGTTTTTTTTACATTTACATTTCTCATAAGAATCCAATAATTTTGCGCAATTGCAGTCCAAACTATAAGCACAATAGAAAGTAGAGTCTAATTTTTTTATATATATCTATATATATATATATATATATATATATGTATATTTATATGTATAAGTGATCTGTATAATTAGATATTGTTCTTAATCTTCCTGACTGGTTAAATAAAATAAGAATAAAAAAATAAAAT
>VUQR01003030.1:22208-33427 GCA_015108515.1 Hemichromis elongatus
TATCTATCTAATCTATCTATCTATCTATCTATCTATCTATCTATCTATCTATATATATATATATATATATATATATATATATATATATATATATATATATATATGTATATTTATATGTATAAGTGATCTGTATAATTAGATATTGTTCTTAATCTTCCTGACTGGTTAAATAAAATAAGAATAAAAAAATAAAATAAATCTCTTATGACCTACAGATAAACTCCTTGGGTGTAGTAAACATTTCATGAATGAGAGCAGAAATGAAAACACAGTCAAAGTGCGCTCTAACCAATCGACACGCATGTTGTTTTGAATGTGGAGATAAGGGCACTGGAAATCAAAACTCCTGCAGTGTTTCTCACTCGATGCTGCTGCTGCTGCAAAATGTTTTGGATAGGGCTGGGATGTCCCCGGCCCATCATGCTTTGCTCTCGGCTGTATTTGTCTGTATGACACTGTTGTGTTCTGCAGAGATCAGGGTGTTTGGTAAGCCTCCCTCCTCAAGTTTGCCCTTCTCATCAGAAAAAATCTTCCTGCAGTGGGAAAGAGACAAAGTTCAAAATTAGAAATCGGGACTTCTCGGGCAAGCGAACAGAAAATATCTGAGCAAACAAACACTTTTGTTTGAACACAGTTTAAACCATTTATTCTCAATGACATCTTCACCCAATATGTAAGAAGACACTGTTTTTAGATATCTTCTTACATATCTCTTCACCACCTTGACAACAGTCAGATAAAATAAACAGATAATGGCATACCCATACACCTCGTCCTGTAACGACTAGCATGCCTAAATTGAAACAGCAAATATTAGCTATTAATCGCTTTAGTTCTACTACAGAGAGACAACGGTAGGACGAGAAATTAGCCCTGGGCTTGTGGTATGTGATGTCCATTTTCATCTTTAAAGCAATTAGCACAGTTTCTAGTTGCTCAGAGCACGGAAACACCACAGTTAGATGCTGTAGAGTTAGTGAGACTTATGTAACACTCAGAGGCATATAATAACAGCCTGAGACTAAACATTGTGGTGATTAACAAAGGCCCATTGCAGACATGTAACACTGCTGTTAAAGTGACGGCTTTTACTTAACTGCTTATTGTGACATGAGAGCAACGCTCAGGTCTTCGAGTAGTGGAGCCGTAAAGATGGAAAGTCATGGTTTTTTTGTTCTCCTGATATACATAATCAGTGACTGATTTTACAATGTTGAGGTTGAGTTTAAGTGTTTCTTTTTCTGCAACTTAATACGATTGCTGGAGAACAATAATGACTTTACTGGCCATTATTTTGGAAATTAAAGCTGACTTTATTTTCAGCGATTGCTAAAAATTGTGGGATGTTGGGCATGAGCTCTCTTCATTTCTGAAGGGAAGCATGCCAGAAGAAGTTTGAAGAACCATGTTGACATCAATAAGACGGCACAAATGAAAGCACACTGAGGAAGACAGCGGATCTGTTTACGGCATTTTTAAGGCTGCATCACTCCATTAATTTGTATTTAGTTTCTCGATTATATATTCCTCCTGTAAAAGGTCAAAGTTTCCTAACACTCAAGGTTATTTTATCACTTCCTAAATTCTTCAAAACCTAAAAATATTCAGTTTACTATAAAATTTGATTTAAAAAATAATTATTATTTTGATACATGACGACTCACCTCAACACTGGCCTAACCAGTGGGGTTAACAGGAATCATATGAGGCTCGAGTTAGGGAGATGTTGTGTTGTCATGGTAACTAAAAGTGTGCAAAACTAGTTCAACAGATTTTTAAGAGCTGTGGCCCTTGCTAGTTGGCTCCAGCAATACTAACTCACTGGAAGAATTATTTCAATAATTGAAAATGCCAATTAACCATTAGGTCCAGAATGGTATACAGTTGGGCATAAGACACGCTGCAGCCCAGTGATCTAGACAGTGTATGACCGTATGTAAGCCGTGTTAGAGTAAACTGGGTAAAACCCACTTGATCACCACAAGTGGTGTGTAGATATTCACCTGCAACATGAGAAAACTGCTGGTGCTAGCTCTAATAACTAACGTGAGCAAAGTAACATGATGTGTGCAATGTCAGACGTAACACAATGGCTTTTCAGTGACATTTAAGATCAAATTGAATCACTGAAGAATTTAATAATGGTTTGAAATGACTTAAACATACGTGGTATTTGGTGAGCGCAGTGTTTAACCTCATTTTTTAGTTTTCTGACCTGTACGTGAGAATGATTTTATTGTCTCTGTTTAAATCACTCACCAGGAAAACACCTAAACTTATGAATGGCATGTAAAATTTCCATATTTATGTAACGAGCTTCTTGTCTTGAAAGGGGTTTAACTACGTTTGTGGTGAATGTTGCAAAGATAGACACCCCACAATGGAGAACGGTCACAAACAAAACAAAAGCATCATATCACTTCTCTATCCACAACACTGTACTAACAACTATCTTATTATCATTACCACTATTTACCATTACAATATTTTCTTTATTGTGTGGTCAATGGCAAGATGCGGTGGTGAATGAATGGGTATACAAGTTACACACACACGCGCGCACACACACACACACACTCACACACACAGATAAACCTCTAGAGGGAGCCGTACTCATCGTTGACAGGAGGAGCAGTCTTGGCCAGAGTCTCTGATGGCTGTAGAACTGGGCCTGAGGGGGGGTCTGCTTCGTCTCCATTGGGTAGAGAGGGGGCAGCTGGCGGGCTGTCTAAGCTAATGAGGTCTGCGGGGGGCACGGAGGGTCTTTCTGTCCCGTTTATCATCTCTAAGTCTAAATCTGCATTTTTGGGCCCCATGTCAGGGGTCAGTAAGTCATATGTGTCTGACGCTGATGTAAGAAGGCTGTTCGATGGAAATGCCTCAAGATTCACAGGGACAGGATTGGAAGGAATAGGTGTAACAGGTAAAGGTGAGGGAATGCCTGCAACTAGAGAACCAGGGTTTAGAGCATCTAGGTCTTCAGAAACACCGTGGATCACTGCAGGAGAACTAGTAGTAGCAACTCTGGCAGTGGGTGTGGTACTGTCAGCAATTTGATCAAGAGTTTTGTCTTTGTTGAAGGCAGTAAGGCTACGCACACTGGAATCTGGGGCTGTAGGTTTTGAATCTAGGTCTGGTTTTGGAGGGGCAGTAGTTGTTGGACATGAGGCAGTTTGCACTGGTGGCTCTAGATTTAAGGCTACAGTGTTTGGCTGTGTGGGAGGTTTAGTGACTGGTGGGCTTGGAGCAGGTTTCCTGTTTTCTAAAGTGGGAGAGGAAGATACAGGAGAGACAGCCAGGGGAGAAACAGGGGGACTACTTTTAGCATTCAGAGCAGCAAGTTTAGGAGAGTGCCTACGCTTCGGTGGTATTGGCGTCCCAGATTTTTGAGGTTTGATCTGTTCAGGGGTGCAAGGAGGAGTATTTAATTTCTCCTGTTCTTCTGGAGCATCTCTTCCTCTCTGTTCTATTAGCGGGGCAATTTTAGCTTCAACAGCAGCTGTGGAGACGAGGGGGGGTGGCGGGGCCGTGTTCGATTCTGGAGTCGGGGCCGGAGCCAGGACAGGGGTGGGTGAGGGTTCGTTAGCCGGGGTGGACAGGCTACAAGTGAGGGTAGTGGTCTCACTAGAGGGACTGTCCTGAGCGGGATCAATTGTTGCAGTGGCTGTGTCAGAGTTGGTGGCTACGGAGGAGAGGGTGTCCAGTGCCAGAGCAGCAGTGTAAGCCGCCTTCCTGAGAGAGCAGGGAGAGAACAGAGACACACAGACTAGACACCAGGGTGACTGTGACAAGAGGAGGGGTGGCCCGGACGAGAGCATGCAGAGGGATTAGTTGGCTTTAGAAATTCACGCAAACATAGACAAAGCAACAAAAAGAAACAAAAAATACAGCAACTTTTAAGCCTAGTGAGAAAAAGAAAGAAGAAGAAAAAGAGGGCATCATGCTGTGAGTGGACATCAAAGGATACATCCCATACACACACCAACATGGAGTACACTGAATAGGAAAACTACTGTAGTAAAAAAAGGCACCAGCCTTCCTGCAGGAAACTACAGCACCACAAAGAACCACCTATTAGGGTTAAACAGTACCAGTGGCAATCTCATACTGCATAATCTACTTTTTTTCCAGACTGCTGATATGAGATGGCTCGCTGAAATTGTCAAATGGCTTCATGAGTTGACCACACTCGAGAGGACTAAAGCCTTCATGTTTATTTGACTGGTATTGCTTCAACCTTCATACAATGAGACAGAAAATCTCCAAAGGCTGGAGAAGAAACACAAAATACAGCAATCCCTCTGTTAGGGAATAAAAACAGAAAAGCAACACAGTCCAATGGACTCCACTCAAGAATCACCTCAACTTTTTAAATAATGTAAAGCGTCAAATTGTATCCTGTTGAATAAATTCATTATTCTTTAAAGTGGAGTGCAGTGTACAACAGCTCAGAGCGGTATAAAGGCTGTGTGCCGTCTGCCAGCGTTTACTTACTCTGGCTCTGTGAGAGGTGTGGTTTCATTCGGCTCTACGGGTCCTGCTGCGTTATGATTGGCTGAGCACTCATCCTCTGTTCTGACTTCCACTATTGGCTCTTTGGACTCATCTTTCCTGTAAGACATAGACAGTCTTGCTAAGCTCTTGTTTTTGGCCAAGCGGGCAGTAAGAAAGGATGATTCAAAAGCAACAGACGGCCCACAGTGATCATCTATTTTCAAGCTTACAAAGTCAAGTCAAGTCATCCATCTGGCTGTGCTTTCGTGGAACCGCACTCATGAAATGTAACAATTCAATACCTAATGCAACATCCTACTCAGGACGATTCAAAACAACTGCCTTTTCGTACACATGAAAGCATTCATTCAGTGTTGCGCTCAAATCGAACATCCTCATCTGTTTCACTGAAGGAAAATTTCATCTTACCTATGGGACCGTTTTATTGATTCATGTATTTTTGCTGTACTTCACATACTGACTGGTTAGACACTGTAATACATGTTTATTTTGCTCAAGAGGCAATCTCAGTTATTGTTTAATTACACAAGCTTCCCTTGATATATCTAGATATAGCAGCCCAAAAATAAAATAAAACCTTCAGCTAAAATTCTTAATCATCTTCAGAGTTCATTCCTGAAAGGCCTTCTGGGAAATGTGGGAAGTAAGGTTATTCTAAGCTGAGGTCGACTTATTTAAAAGGCAAACAAAAGGTAAATTGGAACAGACTGCAGACAGAAACAGAAAAATAAAACCATTAAACATATCACATTTCTACAAAGAATCTTCTTAAATTTGTCTTTCTTATTGCACACAGACCTGCATACAACAAAACTGAAAATTATTTTCTATCTGGGATTTTAAAAGTTAGGTTCAGGTTTTTAACCAGCTGCTTAAAGCCCACTTTTTCCGATGTTTGAATTAACATCATGTACTTGGCCAAACAGTATGTAAACACATCAGTAATTTTTATCCACCATTTGCTCTTCCTGTTACACAGTTTAAATAGTGACTGTGCCGTACATCACCAGCTGTTGTATCTTCTCCAATATGACTTCCTGCATTTTTACCTCAGGTAATGAAACAAGTTTGCTGTGTGTACCTTAAGCAGGAACAGCTTTCTTGTATATTTTGCAAAGTGCTTTGTTGGAGGATGTTGAAGTAGCTCCTTTTGAACTAAATGTTTATGGGAGGCAGAGGTGGCTCTGCTGTCAAACATTACTTGGTTTGTCTTTTTGTTGAGCGTACTAGGGAACATAAGCATGCGTTGCTATAGCAATGGCATTATGATATGATCTGACACGGCCCTAATAATCACTTTATGAAGCTGATAGCATGAGAGTGCTTGTGTCAGTCTGTCTGACTGTTATATCCAATATTAACTCTGCGTTTAGCCTGTTTGTTTTCCACCAACTCCTGATGTGTCTTTAGCTCCTTTATGCTCCCCCATAGACATTACAGAACATGTGGACACAGTCACCCTGACATAACCCTTTTATAAATGAAGCGTCAAAATTTCAAAGTAGGAACTGACATTATGAAAACTGTTGACTGAGGTCACCAAGAATAAGAGCCAAAAGTTTTCCCATTTACCTCTACAAAGACTTCTTTTAGTAACGGATCACGTATCCTGCTGGCTATTGAAAATAAATGTTGGCTTTGCTTTTATGAACCAAAAGCTAAGTCAGTCTTTTATATACAGTCTACCTTTTCCACTAGCTAGTAGCTCAGTCCCATTGGTTGTTTGGTGCTGAGTAAGTTGTATATAACCATCTCATGTTACACATGTGAGAGATCCAATCATCTAATCCAATTTTAAAATGAAGATATTGATAAGCTGAGTTGAAACAGTCTCTGGTTCCACATTTTTAACTTTGAACATAAATTAGACATCATATATGTGCCATAAAATACATCCGTTTAAAAAACCTAGACAACATGTACGTAAATATATGTGAGTATGTGGTCTGATACTCACATGAAGGCCGCCTTGCCCTCCTCTAAGTTGTGCCCTTTTGTCCCCGTGCCTGACTTGCCGCAGAGACACATGATGAGGCCACATTTGTTAACAAAGTAACAGGTGACATCCACAGCCAGCAGCAGGAGTACGAAAACTACAACGAGGATTCCTGCCCAGAGCATGATGCCCATGGAGAGCGGAGACTCTTCACTTAAATCTGCCACACAAGAGATGAGAAAAAGGAAGATGCTGAACTAACGTAGCAGGACACACCTTTACAGAAACCATGAACAACTAAATAAAGTGCTGACGTTCTACTGTAACCACAAATACTTCCATAAAACAGAAACAACTCACCTGCTATGAGCACTGATAGGTTCTAGATGGCTCAGCACGACTTTAGATGCTGTGTGTTGTTTGTGTCAACTGTGCTGTCAGACTTAAATTATCTATATGACTTCATTTCCAAATATGGTAAAAAAAAATTGTAAATGGCCTGTATTTGTATAGCGCTTTACTAGTCCCTATGGACCCCAGAGCGCTTTACACTACATTCAGTCATCCACCCATTCACACACATATTAACACACTGGTGATGACAAGCTACATTGTAGCCACAGCTGCCCTGGGGCGCACTTTCAGAGGCATATGAGGCATACTGAAGATTTTATATGCATGAAGCTGTGCATAAAAAAACAAAAAGTATAAATATATATTCAACCCATTTATTTGGTAGTAGAAAGAAGAGCAAACCAAAGCATACAATATTCTGCTAGTTACCCAGACATGTGGAATCATTTGTGTACAGAACACGAATGTCAGGCTTTCCCCAGATTTAAAAACAGTGATGTATTTTCACTGATTGGGTAATATCCACTTTGATTTAGCTTAAATTTCTCTAAAATATATCACATTTAACTCTACAGGTACTGGTAATTAACATGTAAACAAGATCTATACTTCAGAGTAAAGCATCCCTCAATTACATATGTATAAAAAAACTATTACTGATGACACTTGAGAAACATTACATGCTGGAGGAATATCTGGACATTTGTCTTAGTAATCTGCTTTATGTGGCTTGTCAGTCTGTGCCAATATAAACAACTGTTTCCCCAGTTTATGTCCTTAATTGTGTAAATGTTAATATTACAAACCTTTACATTATACAGAATTTTGTGAGCTATTAAACAATATAATACAGTGCTTATGTAAACACACAGGTCCAGCAGTCCGCCTTCACTCTGTTCTAATGCTACTTGAAAAAAAATCTACTATTGCTCATCACTGTAAACTGGCACTCCTCTGTGTCTCTCTTGTCTAGTGCTGATGACTAGCAGTGCTAATGCTGAGCAGTATGAAACTGTGGGAGGTGGAGGATTTCCACTGCCTTTGGTTCAACACGTCTGTCTGGTCTGTTCTGAAACAACACAGCACTCTTTTCCTCACCCATAGCAGAGACACATCTGTCATGGACAAAGTCTGTTGTAAGGAGTGAAAGCGTCCAGAAAGACAGCCAGGCCAGAGAGAAGGCAAGCTCTCCTCTACAGTAATGGTGTGAATTTGCCCACGAAAACTATCAGAGCAGGAGAACAGTGATGAGGGACATGATGAGTGATACCAAAGTGTATGTCACAGATGAGCAGCCCTGAGTGGCTGTGGGTGGGGACAGCACAACCCAGACCACACCAAAATGCACACAGGTCGGGACGAAAATGTTCACGTGGTCCACCACACCAATGTCCAGGACCAGGCAAGAGAGCAGGAACATTGAGAGAGAAAGAGGGGATAAAGAGAAAAGGGGGAAAGATAAGAAAGAAAGAGGGGGAGAAATGAAACATAACAAAGAGGGGGAGAAAAAGAGAAGGGTGGGGAAAACAGAGGAAGAGAGAAAGTGAAAATGTGTCAGGTCTGAAAACCAAAAGTGGAAAAAAAAAGAAGAAGAAACTGATTTCTTGTATTGAAGAAGGGGGAAAAACAGCAACACATCAAAGCAAAAGCACAGCACAAAAGAGGAAAACTACACCATGTCGACTAGATGGTGACTCAGTGGTGGGTGAGTGGAAAATGCTTTAGTTTGGAGAATGAATTAGGAAACAAGTGAGAGGAAACATAATGGCCTGCTGTGATGTTTCAGTGAAGTACTCAAGTGTGTCTATCACCTAAAGAGAATTTGACAGGCTGTGTAGGTTTCAGCACGGTTAGTAAAGAACCTTCAGCTGCAGTTAACACTTCAACATACATGTTAATCAGCGGTTACTGAGGGTCATTTTAAAGCTCCAACCAGACGGAGACAAACTGTCCACATTAACGATAAACAAAGCTACAGCCATTCAGAGGAGATCATTTTATCCTCTGTGCAAAGTGTGTGTGCCAGATCTGCAAGCACAAACTCAAACTCATTTAGCGAGAGCTGTCAAAACTTTAAAGTGAGAAAATTCAGCCGGAAAATCATTTTTGGCTCACCGCCATCCACGAAATCTATTTATTTTTTCTATAGATTTATTTAGTTAGCATTCACCCGTCAGCGCTCCAGATTTAAAAATAGAACAAGCTGCTCTGGTTTTCAGGTTTGAGTTTGGCTCCTCAGTATTCTGGCTGTTTAGTTCCACTTTAGTGTGAGTGACCGGGGGGAGGTACGGTACCTGGGATGGCCTCTGGCTCTGAGGAAGTCCTGAAGGACATGGTTGCTGGCTGAGACTTCCCCTTCTGATTCTCTGCCATCACATAGATTGTGTACTCCGTGTCCCACTCTAACCCACTGAGAACTATGTGATCGCTGGCACTGGGCATCCGGTTTTCTGGTTTCCACTCTGAAGACTGCACCTAAGGAGACACAGATAAATACAGTGCATGCATTCAGGGTTGGAACTTTGTTTATTTGGTCTTGTGAAGGTGAAATTTTTAAGCATGTTTTCAAATTGCTCCAAAATCACTTGCAAGAGCTCTGAGCAATCAAAAATTGTGTCTGTTTGGCCAGAAAATTATTTATTCATTATTAAAATTGCTACAGTTTTTCTCTTTTCTGTCAACAAATCAGTTATTAAATAACAATCTCAGCACTAACAAAGCAGCTTGAAAATCACAGAATTAATTTTTTTTGCAGTGCTTTCGAAACTACAAGGATTTGGTAGAATCATTATTCAGGCTGCTACTAAATTATTGCTTTCACTGATGATTAAGTACTTAATCAAGAGTTACTGATACAATTTTTGGTATATAAAACAGCATAAAACGTACATTGCATCTTAAAACTGTGAAGCATCAAATGTTCAAAGAATATATCATCGTTTTACTTAAATGATTAAATCAGTTATCAAAGCAGGTGCCTTAGCTGAGAAGGACCACTTGCTCTTTAATCCCCATACTCACTGGTTTATAACGAATAAGATAATGTAAGATGGGAGAGCCACCATCATCCTGCTTGATCCAGCTGACTCTGAAGGAGTTGCCTTTACGTTGAAGTGCTCCTTCAAGTTTAGGAGGATTAGGATTCCCTACAGGGACACAGGAGCAAGATTGAGGTCATTTAATGGCTAATTTTTAAGAGGTGCAGCGGGCGGGTTATTTCGTTGGAAGAGGCAGCTCTGTCAGTCCACTTTTACATTTTAAAATAAAGAAAAAAAGAAAACCTTCATTAGAGTCCAAAATTTGATATTGGATGTTCTCCTTGTTGTTGACCTTTTAGGTCACTTAACCTTCCTTAAACACTCGCCTCAGGGAGGCTTGTGTTACTAATTAGTGAATGACACACAGCCACATGCTTATCTGATTCATCAGAGTTGCTGTGTGTTGTTGCTGAGTGACATTCAATTGGCATAAAGAATTGCTGATGGACATTGCACCAGTGTAACACCAGGCTTCAGGCTAAAGAGTTATTATGAACTAAGAATACTTATTCAGGATTGCCAGGTTCCAGCACAATAACAGGATTTGTCCTTAATTGTTGTATAGTTGTACCAACTGGCATGCAACTTGCTCAGAATTATACTAACATATGTCTAGTCTATCCTAAACCTGTGATCACTGATCTATTAAACACTGATTACATAACAAACAACAATTAAGTCTAATAAAAATGAAGTCAATATAATGTAATGTAAAATGTATTTTTCTGACATCTTTTTGCTTAAAACCAGACGTCATTTGTTTATTTTACAACTTAAACTATTGAGCTCTGCCACAGTACACATTTACCGTTTTTCCATTTGCTCAAAATAGAATTACAGACCGATTTCAGTGACCTAGAAATATTCTAGTGTTTGATCCACGGTTACTAAGTGGAGCCGAATCATCAGCTATGAGCTTAGAGAGAAGTAAACAATTAATCTTGTGTTTCTGGCAACTACTTGTCTAAATTTCAGGAATTGTTTGTATTCATAAGTGTCTGTCACAAGTTCTCAGAGTATAAGGTAAAGTCAAATATCTAATATTTATGCCTAAACAAAAGCTCAAAACACTGAATGTCAGTTGACTGTCATAGAAAACTCAGAAAATATTCAAATTTGATGAGTTGGAACTTTGAACGTGGCTGCTGATTTGTTTTGTCTCAGATATTTGATTAATCAACAAATTATTGCAGCTCTAAAACTTTAATAAGCTTACAAACAGGTAACAAGAAAGATGTGCTCAGTGGTTAGCATTCAGACTCAGATAAAGCCAGTTAATGTTAAGCTGTTCAAGCCTCAGGTTAAATATGATAAACAATATAGAAAATGTATACCAGCAAACCCGCTGCAAGGAGGAGTATTTTGTGGGATGGCCT
>VUQR01003030.1:35062-62915 GCA_015108515.1 Hemichromis elongatus
TAAATTACTATGACAAAAAGGGACACAATTTGAATGATCTGGCCTTTAGTTATGGTCTTACTTCTAAAAAAAAAAAAAAAAAAAGCAACTTTTGTCTTTACATTTCAATAGCAAAATAAATCAAATATAAAAGCTATCTTTTTATATTTTTTTGTTAATGCATTTTAAATGAATCACTTACTTTTGTAAGTGTGGCCTGGTGAATACAACAGACAGAGGAGCAAATGGATGAAAAAAATCAATGATTAAAAATGATAAAATAAAATGAGAGTTAACAGAAAATACAGTATATAAATTATTCTCTTTAAAAGGACCAGAGATTCCTCAAAAAATATCTATTCCCAAACAACAGAGGGCGCTAAAAGCTAAATAATGTGTTGAGGTTTCACTGCATCGCTGGCTTCTGCAGAAGGATGAAATCACACTTCAGGGTTTGCAAGTCAATATAATGACATGATGGTCTTGAAACATGGCTGTAAAACAGGATATCTAAAGCAACTGTGCAGATGGGTCTATATGATACCTATGTAATAAAATCCGTATTTAATTCCATATGTAAAAACAAGCAATCTGGCTTTAAGGATTTGGTTATGGCAGAAGTATTTCATAAACTAGAAAAATAAAATAAAAGAAGGTCAGAGAGCTGCTTCATACAGAAGGAAATGCTGTCTTAAAAAGACAAACATGGAATGAAAGGAGACAGGTGAAAGGCTTTTGCAACATCTTCCAAACAGTCTTAGAACCGACTCTTCGTGAGTTTTTATAGAGAGAGTGAAGGTAATATGTTTGTGAAGACAAGAGGTCAGAGGTATACTAAAAGCTTTACAGCGTGCTGTAAAGTGTAACATGTGCCACTTACGAACAGGCTCCGTCTTCAAGAACTCAGTGTTGCAGCTTTCACCTTCACCCTTGCCGTTGACAGCTGACAACTTCACTTCGTAGCCCGTGTCTGGCTTCAGGCCTGCGATTGTTACCTCACCGATGGAGCCTGTTACAACATCAGATGCAGTGCAATCCCAGTTGAAAACACCTTGATCATTTTGGTGAGCACCAAAACAAACGTATCTCCTGTTCCAACAATATATGCATAATTAATTCCTGCCCAAGCAAACACTGATTAGCTCAATTCGCATTTCATTCCAACAATGTTTGAAAAACTGATGAGTTTATTTAGAGTTGGCCTAAAATTAGACATAGACAGAAATGAAAGGGACAGCTGTTTTATATCTCACACTGTCATCTTAAATGTAATGATCACTTTTGGGATTATCATTACTTTTGATTAAGCTTTTTATATAAATACTATTGCTTTTAAGTACACTTTTCTATTAATTTATATCTAAAGGATCGACTTGAAGGTTACTTTTTTTAAAAGCAAAATTTATACTTCTTTCTTAGAAATAAACATTAACTTTTGTATTTTACACCCAACGAAAGGAGCCATTATGACCACTGCTCTTATAACTCTGCCCTACCACACTGTACACAGCAGAGATGTGCTCTGTGTAGGCTTTGCTATGTCTGTGCTGTGAGTTATTCAGTTAAGACCTTAATTCCATGATTTCATCATTTTGAATTATCATGTTTCTACAGGAAACACAGAAGACTTTCCTGCCTTCACCGTGCAGGTGAAGACTCACTGCTGTATCTGTAACAAAACCAAGGCTATAAGTGCAGACACGAGGGTGTTCCAGATGATATAATTGAGTTTCGCGTGAGACATCTAAACCAGGACTGACTGTGTTAGACTGACAGCTGGTGCAGTTTCTTCAGTTGTAATGGCAGTGGTCAGCACAAAGCTACACAATAATTCAAAGTGTAAACCATAAGTCATCTATTCTAATGTTTGCTGACTTTCTCCTAATTCTTTTCCATTGTTTCACTTAAAACAAGCTGCAAATTTAATGTTAAACAAGCTAGATTTGGCTGACAGTAGTTGATTCTTGTGCATCAGTTTCTGTCATGCCAGTCCAATCTAGTAGAACACATTCAGAACTGGACTATTTTATCCTGATCTGTGATATCAAAATAAAAATGAGGCCAAATAAGGCTGTCATTTTTATTTAAATAAATATTTTCAACGTCTTACAGTATGTGTCCAAACAACTGTAGGGATCCAAATTTATTTTGTCATACATGACCTAGTTTGGGTTGCTCTCCCTTTTGTGACATCATGACTAAGCCATATTTCTGTGAGGAGGGTATCAACAACTCTAAACTACGATTTCGTGCATAAACGGACATATTTGTCAAAAAAGAAAAGAAATTACGTTCACACAGCCTTTAAATCACTTTGGTTATAAAACAAAAAACTGCTGAAAGGAAATTAGCCTTCCTTTAATACAGGGCATCTTTTTGATATGATTTAACAAAATATGAAAAATATATGCTTTTATTAACATTTTAACATGAATATGGATTTCTATATATTTTGAATTGTACTTGAATATTAAAAAAAAAAGTAGTTAGACATTAAAAAACAAGCAAACATCACAATCATGTTTGTGTGTTATTACCATCTTGGACTTCGTAGACTTTCTGCACCCAGCTGCTTCTGCCGCGCATCCTCCACTGAGCTCTATATTTGAGGACAGGAACGCCTCCAGTGGATTCAGGCTCCTGAAACTGGATCAGTGCTGTGGTGGAGAATGGCCTCAAATCCACGATAGATGGAGCCGACGGAACCTCTGTGAGGGAAACAAAATCGGCGCAGTTACGACAAAAACTTTAAGATTGCAGCACACCAGCATTGTCAGACTCCATTGTTCCATTACAGTAACAGAATGAGCCCACGGCTCCTAATGGCCCCACAGTGCATCTAAAAACCGCTTCATCTTCCTAAGAAATATGAGATTTATCGTGACAGCAAGTCTGGTTCTCTTCAACTGAATGCTGTACACTATTGACATTGTTTCAGAAAATAAAAGGCAGAAAAAAAACATTTAAACGCTACTTATGACCAACAGATTCAAGAACAAGCCGTTCCCAAGTCAGCCCTAAAGATGATAACTCCACAAAGAAAACCACTAAAAAATAACTTTAAAAAAGTGCCTGGTTGGATGTTTGAAAAGACCAAAAGTTCAGAGAAACTGTTGAGTTTGATAAAACTTTAAATTGAAAAAGGAGATTTCATGGATTCAAAGACCTTGCATTTAGTTAAGCAAAACTTAATCATTAAATTTAAAGTAAATATTAAAACTGAAGAATATGCAAAACTAGTTCAAAGACTTTTGTAATTGTACTCTGATTAAAGTTAAGAAAATAAAAAAGGATCCATCCTGTGATGTACACAATGATTAGACAATTAGTTCTTCATTTACAGTCTGCCTTTGTTAAAGAAAGGTTTACTTTGCTTCAGCCACCAATGAAAGGCTTATTTAAGAGAAAATTACATTATTTAAAAGTATTTAACCTACTGTGATTGTCCACATCTGAATAATGGTGGCTGTTCTGAACTCACAAACTCTAGTGTGAGTCGTTTTGTATTGCATCACTTTGATCTTCTAAATTAAAAGGCACACTGTAATTACTGTGGTTGCCCATGTTCGGCTCTGAGTGAACAATGTAGTGTTTTCAATTAATTCACTTCTGATTGTGGCTTAAGAGTGGCATTATCTCTCTGTTCTCTGTTCTATTTGCCTAATGGTACATTTGTCTGGGAAGTCTATGGTATAGGTCCACATTATAATAAAATGCTATACCTTAATAAAAAAAAAGTTTACTTTATATTGCAAACAGTGAAATGTTAGAGGTGAGAGGTAAAGGGAAGGTTTAGATCTAGAACAACCAGAGGGAACATTACATTATCATGTAGGTTACACATCCTTTTCGTCTTAATCAATTTATCGATACAAACACTGATCTGTGTAATCTCATGTCGTGGTGGATTTTTGGTCTAATGCGATTTGAACATGGATAAAAAAAATGCTTAAAAATCTGTTTCTGAAGCCTTAAAAAACATGACACAAAAACTACTGTGTGCTCTAATGAAATTTACCTACTGATGATTTTTCCTTAATGTTTTAAGCTGTTACTGAATAATGTTTACGCATAAGGCTACTTGTTTTTTTTATTGTCAGATTTTAATTATGCTGAAAATATAGGCACAAACACTATAAATGCAAAGTAAGAATGGGTTTTGAATCACAGTATCGCCACTGACCAGCCTGAATGAGCAGGAACTCCTTGGACTCTGTGCCCATCTCATTTGAAGCAGTGCAGTTATAGCTTCCAAAGTCATTTTCAGACTCAGGGGTTATCTGGAGGGGGGAAAAAAAAAAACAAAGCAGTAAATATATGAAGGGCAGTGTACCACAACAGATGAACTAACTTGTGTGTCAAACGCTGAAGGTGACCTTTTTGTTTGTCCGTTAGAGTAGCCTATTTTTATTTGTTGCTGTGAGCTCTCCTGCTGATTAATTATTCATGAGATGTTTTTTTTTTTTTCAACAATGAAGCTGAAAGAAAACCCTACACTTCAAGTCTGTGCTCATAAAATCTTGATGATGCATGGGGTTCAGAGTGTGTGTTTGTGCACACTGTGTGTATATGTACATTCCTTAGAGAGATAGAAAGAGGGATTAAGTCATGGTGTGACACGGGTGTTCGTACCTGCAGGTAGCTGGCTGAGGGAGTTCTGAAGATCTTAATATTGGTGGTGTTTGAGTTGGGGAGCTGCAACCCGTCTCTCAGCCACACAATAAAGACATCACTGGGATGAGCCTTGACCTCACAGCTGATATTGGCAGGATTTCCCTCCCAGGTATACACTGCCACTGTACCATTTATCTTTGGAGTATCTAGGAAATAAAAATGGACTCAACCTGTCAATCCATCTCGGGTGTTATTTAACAGTTCAGTTATAAATAGTGATAGTGACTTGCAGTGCTATTTTTTTAATGACTAGTACATGAGTGTACTCCTTTTGTAGGACTAAACACTTGTATAAAGACAGAGGGAAGCACTTACAGCGGACCTCCATATATGCTGTTTGATCATCCTCTCCGATGGCGCTGTGTGCTGTGCAGAGGTACTGACCAGCATCTGTATACTTGACATACTTCAGAGTGAGGGAGGACACACGAGCGTGACTCCTCACCACTACATTTCCATCTGGGCTCTAAATAAAAGTAAAAATGGCTTTGTTTAGGAAAAAGAAACTAGTTAAATCAGTTCTTATAAATTGATATTTTACATATTTACATATAGAATACAATTATGCAGAACATGTGAGCTGGGAAAAAAAAGTATTTCAAGTCCACTTTTACAGAAAAGAACAGAAACTAAAAGAACGAAACTGGCACAGACTGCTCTGTAAAGCTGCGGAGACATAAGGACCCAGTTGACAGTGCAGGGGAGCTTTTCAATAATTGATGTCAGAAGGCATTAGAAACCATCTAGGGCTTTTCACACACAGGGCTTACCAACTTGTGAAATATGCTGATGCATACTGGTAGACAGAGCATTACCTTACGTGCGGTGCTTGCACTTTTACACTAAAGACACTGGACATTTAGTGTCATTCCACAGCATTTTATTTCTTTAAGGTGATTACTTAAAAATACATTTTTGTGGTGTTGTGGACGGTATTTGGTTGCAGAACTCTCTGAACCTATATTCAGGAAAAGGAAGCACACGCCAAGTCACAAAGCATCTGAAACCACTCAAATAATAACAGACAGCTGGCTAATGAGATGTGTAAAAGCACTTCCCACTCTAAACCTGGTTTCATTAACTTGATATGCGGTGTTACAGCATCTAAACATGAGTAGCTTCCAAACAGGGTCAACAACTTTGTGTTGTTGTGCTTGTTGTTGCCATGTGACACTTAACTGCCAGAGTGTAAAGTTTCAGACAGGCTGAATTTCCCCTTTCAACAATACAGTTGTCCTGTTATTTTGTTATTATTACAGCCTTTTGAACAAACTCTGAGCATTATTGTCTTGTGACAGATGATTTTACTGAACCTATCTAGAATAATAAACATCATTCACAAACTCTTTGGATTTGGGCCTTATAGATGTTTTAGTACAAAGCTGTTACACAGTAAGTTGCAGCATTTTTGTGAATTATTCCTTTAACAAGGTGCTGCAGGGCTGAATATCTGAGCCTCCCTTTTAGTTGCTTTCATGGCTTTGATCCAAGCTACAGGCAAAACAATAGCCGAATGCTTTTACACATATTGAATTAGGGCCCAGCCTGGGCAGCCATGTAAGAGAAACCCTTGTTAGTTTGTATTCAATTTCAATAGACAAAGCATGTCTAGGGCATTCATTATGCATAGCGGGTAGCAGGACCAGGGAGACACTTACATAACATGCTACCCTTGTATTGTGACCCCTATGCAGGAAGCATTCTCACTCAACCCCTGTGGTTCTGTTTCTGACTCCTGCGTCTGTGCAACATGCCACACTATGCACAGCTATGTGTCATAATAAGTGAGCTGACTCCAATATGGAATCCTTTTTTTGTGTTTTGAGCAGTTTTTCCAGAGCTACAGCCTCTTATTTCCTACATGAAACCCATCATGAAAATTGTTATTTAGCAAAGGAAATGTATGCATTCACGTAACCTAATATTATGACTCATGCATTTTTTATAACAATATATTTTCAGTATAAATTCATAGTGCACCAAAGTAGCTGTCTACTGGAAACATCCGTGCTGAATTTTCTGCTCCTTGCATAAAAAAGGCATAAAAATCATTTCGCACGTCTATGAGAAAATGAAGACTTTCACATGTGCGCTCCTGTAATAAAACCAAACTGACAGCAGAGCTCTCCCACAGATTCTTCTGCTGTACCAACAGAAAAGACACAGAGGGAGCATCAGGGCATAAAATTGAGATTACATTGAAGACATGTTAAACTCATGTCTCGCCAAATATTAAACAGCCCACAGTACGAAAGCACCTTCCCTTCTGAGGCTTGTCAAATGAACACTAAGCTTCCTACGCCTTTGCAACAAACATGGCTCCTCACCCTCACCCCACCTCCCCACACTGTGCAATTTTTAATGGGATGTCTTTGAGAGAGATGTGCACTTATCAATTCAGAGCACAGGTGAACTTTTAAAACAATATAATTATGTGAAGTGAGTGAAAATGTGAAGTGAGTAATTTAAAGTGATTGTCTTTTCCATTAATGTAAATCACTCCATTTGTGACCCGAAACCACAAAAATGCTGCTCAAATATGAGTGCCCACATTTAACTAAAATACTCCTCTTACACATATATATAATATATATTAAAAAAGGGTGGCATAGCTCTGTTTTTTTAAGAAATGCATGTGTTCAGCAGTGGAACTTGCTGAGATCATCAATCTTTAAAAAAAAAAAAGGGAAAACACGAGCAACTAGGATACGCCGTTTGAGCTTTTGGGGGTTTAATCTAAATATAATCAGCAGATCATTAATGTTCAGAACGATTCATTTTGTTCAGATTTTCAAGGTAAAAGTGTTCCAATTCACGACTTCAACAGCTTATTATTGCAGATGCACAAAAATCCAAGTGCATCCATGTGTAAATCATAGTTATACACAAACTGAGCAATTACTGTCAGCATGTGCCTGATGAGAAAGGATCTTCCTCCCCTCCTGTGGTGAGGTGGGTGAGATTTTTTATTCCACACTTTCTGCAGGTGCTATTAATGAATGCATATCAGCTGACGATCGTAATCAAATATCAACAGCTGTCACGACCGAATAATTATGTCGACTGTTAGAAACACCCCTTCTTAAAACAATTAGCAGAAGGAGTAAAAGGAAAAGACCAATTCTCTTGATGTCCAGTGCTTCCTGCAATGTAAAAATAAAACAGCACGGCTATTTAAGAAACCGAATGGTCTAAAAATACACATTCATATCTTGTCAAATGGCACTGAAGTAAAAATAACAATGGCAACCCTAATATCTGATCTTGCTCCTAAAACAGAGATGGGCTGATCAACAAGGCAATGCTTTGTGTGAGCGATCACTCCTGTTCAAGATTCTGAATCCATTCTTTTTATCGCCAGTTTTCTCATGTGTAAAACACATTCTATAGGGAAGTGCTTTATATTGGAGAAAAGCTTATGTGGGCAGCTCTTTCACTTACTGCCAATTTTCGCTTTCTTTCAGGAACAGTCGCTTGTTCTCATACTCTGTTGCTGCACAAAGGCAGCTTTTATTTCCTCCTACATACATATTTAGCCATGTTCAAATTAAACTACTGTATACACTAATGTCAAAATTATACTTTGAAGTTATAATTAAGATTTAGCGGTGGACAGGATGTGTGGGTGGGAGGACAGAGAGATCTGAGGCACAAAATCTATTTCTGCAGAAGACAAGTTGAGCACACGGTTTAACTGTAACAGAATCATACACGTAATACAACTCTTGCTGATGTCCAGGCATGATGGGTAAAAGGTCAGGAGAAAGAAAAAGAAAAATGACTAAGGTTGGCTGCAATTTGTTAAGAATATAAGGAAAACGTAGAGCAAAGAAACTTCCACTGTCCTGTTTTGCCACTGCTTCTCAGAGCTTGTGCTCTCCCCCAACCTTATTTGATCAAGAATGTTGATCTGCATCCATCCAGAATTGAACTAGATTCCCCTGACATGAAAGATGGATGGGTGTAGGAAGAAAGCTATGCATTTAGAATACCTTGTGTTCCTCTTGCCGAGTCCACGATGTCTGTAGGAGACAAGAGACAACAAACAGAAAGGCAGAGCAATTCTTAGAAAGCAATCCTCATCCTGTCAAAGCTGGAATGTTGCCCACTGCATGCCAGTTAAATGACCGGTTTATTTTTTATACATCTAAAGTACCTGAGCTGAATGTCTGAATTTCCTAAATTAAGAGTCTGCAGAAATAATGAGGTGTAAGCTTTAGATGTTCTCTCAAGGAAAGCCTATTTTGTGAGGACAGGAGTTTCTTTTGAAAGGAAGATTTTGTGGGGATGTTTAGTCTGTGCCTGCCTGTTCGTGAAGTAAGTCTTTTGGCATCATGATAGCACAAATGCTTAGTGATAATAAGGTTATTGGTTCATCAGGAAGAGGTGAGTCTGGTACGCTGAAGCAACAGAGTAATGTCTCCTTAGGTAATACAGCAATTATCGTCTCACAATCCATTTCTGAAGGCTGAAGCAATAATGTGAGCCCAAAAGAATGGAACTTACTCTTTATCCGTGAATGTATAAATGCCCTCCTAACATCGAGAAGTAAGTAAGTTAGCACCCTAGTCAATCGAGCCCTGTAACAACACTTTCTTGATATCTCAATAAGCACTGAAAGGGTTTTAAATAAGCAATTTGCTACAGCTTGTCCTCCACACCATGTGAGACCTGGAAATATATCTTGGCCTACAGGTTTCCTGTTAGGTAATTTTGAAAGTCCAATGTTCTGCTCATTGTTACTTACACTATGGTTTAAAATGAAGTTATTTTTTTCCCTTTGTCACTGATATGCTTTGATTGTACTCAAAAATAGCCATAAAACAGCCAGGAAATGTGATTTGCATTATGAATACTGAATTTTCTAAGCTATAAAAAAAAAAATAATGGCTTTCTCGTTATTAGATGTGGACTTTTAAAATATTCCTTTTTTGTGTTATAATAATGGATGCACTGAAGCTTTACTAACTGACCAAAACAATACCATTTAAATATTCAGAGCTATCCCGGCATAATAGCAAATAAATGTACATACATTTTAGAAAATGACCATTTTATAGTCTAGCTAAAGGAAGAAAAAAAAAAACACCTTTAGCTAGATAAACGAGTGATTACCTTCGACATGTTGGTCAGTAACACATCGAAAGAAAAAAAGAATTAACTTTACATCAAAGCACATAAAAAGTCACACTGAAGTACCATGGCAGACATCATGCCACATTAAATCACAAGAGACTGCAAAGCCCGACTTTACAAAACAGAAAGCCTTTTTTGGACAGCATGCTGTGTGGATTTTATGATGCTGCGGAAAATGTTAGGCATGACAATGGGATGTGATGGCCTACGCAGTGAAACAATTTTGAAGCTTAACAAGGGAAATGAGAAACAGCCATTTCATCAGGCGCGATTGCAAGAAAAAGTCAAGTAAATGAAAGCAAATGGTGGTATCAGTGTAGGGAGAACAAAAGTGATTCAAACCATCAATGTTCACATCTAAAATCACTCCTATATTGTCCCCTCACAATAACCGCAGAAGGACATATGTTGTGGTTGAATTCATCTTGTTTTATAATGGTTAAGTAGTAATATCACTGATGAACATTAATCCTACTTAGCGGTGAAAAATAAAGCCAATACCGAAGGTAAAAAGAGGAGGCAATAAAATTCTTATTAGAAGAGTCATGTCCGAAGCTTACTGCATGAATATAAATTCAGCCCTTCCTTAAGAGCAGTTTAACTCCCCTACTGGCACAATAAAATACACTGTGCACCCTACATCATTACAAGCAGCAGTTGGCTGCATATCATCAGTACTGAGAAAGAGCAGTAGCCCAATTAAAACAAGCAACCTAACAGTGTGGAACATAACCACCTCATTCACATCCTCGTCTGTGGCGCTGCCTCTGCAGTAAGTGAGCTGACAAGTATTGCTGTCATATCTGTGACAGGTGTTTGTTTAAGACAAAAGGACAATGAACAGCGGCGGATGCATGCGTGCCAAACAGAAGACGCCGTAACAGAATCACTTCTCCGAGCAAACGCGAAGAACAATATGGTGATGGCTCCCTTGGGACTTATCATTTTTCCAGCCCATTGTTCCTCCCTTCTATAGAGAATTATCCCCGCTCTTTGTTCTGACATGAATTGGATGTCAGTGTGAAGAGGATAAAAAAGCAGACATACTAACACAAACACATAAATATAAAGAACTGCTTCATTCACTGACTGAACCCCGGATGAAAAGTCATGATTATGCATATTCTCAGTTTAGTTTCCTTCCGTGTCATTAAATGCTGAGCCTCAGAACCTTTGCAGTACATCACAGAAAACTGACGAGCGTTTTAGTTAGTGAAGACACTCTTGCATCACATCGCTACGGAACCAGCCAGCATGCTGTAAATGAGTAGCCTTTTGTGTTTGGAGAAAACAGTGCTCTCTTTGCATTAGCATGCAACACTTGAAGCACGCCTGTTTCAGATGCTCTGCCTGCACCGCTGCCACAAAACATTAAATAACAAAGCATCTCATTGTTTTGGTTTTTAATTTAACACAACTTTTTTTTTAGCTTTTAATGTTTTAAACCTCTATTTGAGAATAAGAATTTTAGACAGAGAAGGTCTTCAAATACAGATTTATCTCCTTATAAAAAGAAAACTTCAAACACTATAAAATGCTGCTACCCAATCAACTACAAACGTTATTGTGCTTTTAGGTTGTATAATTACTCATATTTCCCTGCAAGTTCCTTCTGTATAGTCCAGAATATTTTCCAATAAATTCTGCTTGAAATTCTGCATGGAGCATAACATTTAATATGTATTCAAATAAGCAAAATATTCATTATGTAGATAATGTACAAAGCATGGATAAATAGTCCATTTACATTTTCAGTTATTAAACCGACACACTTATCTACAGCGACTTGAGCGAATGCATTCAAAGGGCTGAAGGAAACAAATACCACATGTAAAATTGATGAAAGTTTTCAAATAAATATATAAACACTTAACTTTAATAGCTGTATAAACAAAAACAAAACTATCCCCTGATGAGCTCCAATTTGAATTTGAAGCACAACTAAGCAGGAATACACCCACAAGACCTTTTGAACATACTCCTTTTATTCTTTTATTCTGTACAATACTACAGTTCTCTATTGTGCGATACAGTAATCTTCCTCAATCCTCACATTGTGTTCCCCCTTACTCGTGTGCAGTTAACGAACAATGCTTTTGTGTGCCAACACTTTAGACTTTGAGTAGGGGGTTATTCAGAATGAATTAGTTTCTCTTCAGTTTAACCTTTAAAATCCAAGACCACAGTAGACTGGGAACAAATTCAAACAAAGCCAGACAAAGATTTTGAGAACACAACGAATGGCTGATCTAGCTACTTCAGCCTCAACACAGACCACCTTGGTTTTCGTAGGGCATTCGTGAGTATGCAGGTCATGTAATACACGCGTCCTTTTAATAAAATCTATGTTATCACAGTGATCCAGATGTGGCAGTTAGCAGGCAAGAATGCCAAACGAGTAAACATGGAGATTGGTTTTTACGTTTTCAGAAATGAGCTTTGCAAAGATTCTCTAACATATCTGTTACCTCAGGGTAAGACATTGTTTTGGAAGGTAGCATTCAATCTAAACACAAACCTCATTTGTTTAATTTGCATCTTTATTAATAAACCTGTAAAGAAATGCTTTTTATGGTTTTTTCAGTGTACTCAAACTTTAAAGAAAACAATAAACATGTAGAAATGTATTCTCATAATTGGTTTCTGAGGCTGTTTTTACTTCTTCAAAATAATATCTTTTTCATTACAATCAATCTGAGCATTGAACTATGAACAGTTATAGCTCCACACAGATGAAAAATAGTAAAGTGAAGCACTAAAGCTGATTACTCAAATAATTGTTTAGCTGTGTTGTGTGTTGTCATTGTCTTACTGTGAAGCAAAGGTGATCAGAAGCCTTATTTGTATAACTAAACTGCATTCTTTTTGCATAAAAGTATGATAATAGCAGTGATTTTTTTTTTTTTTAAGAAATGAAAGCAGCAGATAAACTAGGGAGCTGAGGAACTGAAAACACATTAGAATAAACTGCTAATTAATTCTGTCCTTTCATCACCACCACCACAAATCTACATCTGTACTGGTTTTCTGACAAATACAAAAATCTCACATTATAACACAAAAATGCTTCCCTTTACATCCTTTTTCAATTCACCATGTTCACCCCAAATGAATGTCGTGTCATTTGTCACGCTCATCCTAGATGAAATGCAGCTGTTGTGATGATTACAGATAGCATGGTGGATGGACATCAGATGAACAAATAAAACAAGACAATTAAACAATTAGCAGCCGTTTCCCCATTTATTAAATGTCCACCATAGAAATGATTTCCCCTGCTCAGAATCACAAGAACGAGGAAAAATCTAACCAGTATGCATCTACGTGATTCGGTAAGGCTGCTAATCATTTCTCTGAAGACAGCTGTGAAGAGACACCACATATAACAAGCATTCCTTAGGCAGCACCCCAAAACACACTGCCACCATTGCACAGCTGGCCATCACACCATGTGTCACGTCAACAACTACACAGTGCAAAATTTGAGGGTAATGCCTATTTTGGCCCATTGTTTCCTATGTGTGTGTTATTTATTTATTCTGCCCTGCACCTGTACAGTCAGTCTACACTGCTACAGTATAGCATGACTTTTGACATGAAGTGGTGAAACTGTAGGATGTAAGCCTCAAGAATAGAACACAAGCTGTCCTGCCACTGACAAAAGTGGAAGCCGATGTAAAGCAGGGTGGAAATTTGCTGCTCATGGCTTAACATTGGGACAGAAGTAAAAATCGTTACTTGATGCTGCATTCATGCGTGCCAATCTGTGTAGGTACAAAAAAAAAAAAAAAAGGAGGACCGTCATGATGTGCGTCACATGGTGGTAGTGTGTTTTGCACTTGCGAGTGAGGCTCCACTCAAAATATATTTTTAAATATCAAACAATCTGGTGGTTTGACAGGTGGCTGTAAACTCTTCTACTTTCACAGAGAGCAGCTGCTGCAGTCTGCTCAATGCAAGGGACTCTAAAAGTGACCCGTTTTCTCTGTTGAAAACATGGCCATTAAATCTCTTCCTGCAGTTCTATGATTATTATGTTTCAGTCATATTTTACCTTTGCCTGCAGGGTCTAAATGTTTGATACTCAAAAGATAGACTTTAGGTGGAGCACTTCGACCCTCCAACTTTGAAGTGACACTGGCTGGTGTTAGAGAATCTACAATCTGATGGAGATGATAGACAGACTGAACTGGGCTTGGATCCAAGCGACCTCATGCTGTGATTGAAAGTGTGAAATGATCAGGCAAAAGCGACACAGAAATGGCATTTCCCTTTTATTATCTTATTAACCAAATTTTCAACTGATCTCGTGAGATAAGCTCTGCGCACTTGCTATCCCGAGAACAGTTGAGGTTTCCAGGCAATATTTGGAAAGCATGCGGCAGTCAAATCAATTTCATGAACTCTGATGAGATCATTCCTTGGGGTTTTCAAGAAGCAGCTGGGAAATTTTCAATAAAAAGGGATGATTTGATTTCAGTGGGAGTTTTTGTCATATCTGGAGGCAAATTTTACAACACTACTCCGGTACATTTCTGTGCCACGCGGATTTTTCCTACCTGATAGATCCTGTTTAGATGTGCCTGTAGGAAAAAAATGTAGTGCATGTAATGGACTGGCTCCAGAATTTCTCTATGAGCTAGAAGCATTAGGCTCAAGCATTTTCCTCCTCATTACCTCCCAACTGTAGCAACACACCAAGGCCTTGGAGAGTCAGGCCAGGTGGGACACAGATGTATGAGAATACCAATCAAGTATTCACTGCTTTTGATGGTTTGCGCATGGAGTAATGCAGAAGATATATCCAAGAGAACTGGAGTATCAGGATGTAATGGAGGGTAAGAAGCTGGCTCTTGACCAGTGCAGAGCCAAAACAAATGTAAAAGATGGCAGCAGAATATAGACAAATATAAATTATGAATTTTAACAATTTCATATAAATCAAAAAACTTTTCAATCACTGGCATGAGAAGAATAATGGAAATAGTGATTGAAAGTGCCAAACAAACACTTGATCGTTCAAGCAAATACAATAGAAAGTGAGCAAAGTTTAATTATTGTCTTAATTAACATGCTTTTTTCTGGGAATGTTATAATTAGGTTTTTGTTGCTGATTTTCGTGACATTTGACAAATCTCAAGTCAAATCTGAGTGTACTCCATATTACTGACTGACTATAATTGAGCTAATTACAGGAGATCCACTGGGCCATCTCAAAGGAACTGCTAATTTAGGGTAAATAATTAGCAGTGCATAGACCTTGTTGGGGGCATTTTGCAATGAAACTGCATGCTGAGTCCCCCACCTGCACGTAATCAATAAACAACTTCAGTTCAGGTTAAAGATATTCAATTCCTCTCCTCGAGACACCGTGTCCTGCAGGTTTGTGTTTCTCCCTTGTGGGTACGACTCAAGTGTGTCCCAATTTCACATCACCAGTAAGGTATAGTAAAAAACAATATACTTTTTCCATTTTGTACACAGAAGAACTGATGCAATAAAAGATTAATTAAACTTCAGACCCAAACAAATAGAACAAATTTGCAAACTGTATAGGAAGTGGGTGTCATCAGGCATTATCTTTCTTCTTATTAGTTTTTCATTGTTAATTTTTTGTTATGTCATTTTCTCTTAAAAAAAGAAAAAAAATGTAAAAACATAGGGGTTAGAATTTATTTATAGCATGCAAGTGGGACACAGACTATATCAGACTACTTTGCACCAGGTGCAGAAGGAAAAATTGCATACAGGACACTGGCACTCAAGGAGCAGGATTGAGTGCCTAGGATATGTAATTATTTTGCTACTACAGTTCCCTCCCCTGCCTGTTATCATTTTACCTGCTCTCCTTCGGTGAAGACATGATCTCCGTAGCTCCACGTAATGGTGGGAGTTGGGTCCCCTGATGCCTCGCAAGTCAGGGTTACCAGTTCTTCCATCTCGGTAGCAGTCCGATTTATGATGTATGTGATGTTAGGTTTGACTGTAAAACAAAAAGCCAACGTCACCGCACCTGCTCCATATAACAAGGCAGCCAGGTGGTACAGCAGCATGAGTATTATAGGCATAAGAGAAACTCTAGAAATGAAATGAGTTCAAAGAGGGGATGAGGATCAGTAGTTGACAGGTAAGGGGGATTTTTATGGCAGTAACTGTATTTAAGCGTTCCCAGTCCCAGCAGCAGTTACGCTGTGATAACCATGTGTGCTTCCAAACGTAATTTGTGTAATAACTTATTTAGCCTATCTCCAAGGAGCCGGCTTTCATTTTTGTTTACATTTGAGACAACTGTCAAGTTACACTACACTCGAGTTAACCTGAAAGCGCAGCGGGGTGCTGCAACGGTGACATGAGCAGAGCAAACGGAAGTGCTGTTTCTGAATCAGTTGAGCAGTACTTCGTGCTCCCATCCCTATTCCGCTCCAAAAAGGATGAATGCATGGATTATGCAATAAGCTGAAAAAGTGCAGCCCCAGACAGGATCGTGAATATAATTTGTAACCTGCTGCCAAAGAAAACAACTGCGGCTTGGTTTCAACTGCTATGATCTTAACTGATAATTATTAAATGAACAAAGAAGCAGCATTTTAGAACTTGTACTTACAGCCACGACTGTCAAAAGGCAGTCAGCATGATTCAGATCATAGCTTTTTAAATAGACTGCATAAGCTATTTAAAGCCTGATCCATTCCAATACTTTATCATAAAAACAATAGGTCAGAGATGTTAAGGAGTCATGCTATTTGCTTGGCTAATATTATTTTATGTATTCCACTTTCCAAAGGCTCATAAAACCTATTTTCTAAAATTCTTAGTTTAAGGTTGTGTGTCCATAAAGTTAGACTGGTTCTGGTAATTTGGTATAGGTACACCTCAGTTTCATATTAAACAAGTGATATAAAAAGGGATCAAGAAGGGTGTTGTTTTCAGGTGAATTTGATGGAGAACATGGGTGAAAGCCTATTCTTGGGGCTCCGGTGGAATCAGTGCATAAGTAGCCATGAGCAGTATCTGCCTGAAGGCTAATGTTGAAAGTAAGTTAGTAAATTGGATTGGGTAGCTTGCCCTCTGTTGCTTGTATTTCACCCTTGCACCTGTTCTGGTACACGTATTAGTGTTCATCTGTGGATTTACAGCTTTACAAATAACATGTCTAGCATTTTAAAAAGATGGCTGATGCCAGGTGGATGAAAGAGAGACAGAGGCCAGCTTTTATAGGTTGTAAGTCCCAGATTAGCTGTATTAGCTGATGACCCAGCCCCCAACCTCCCAGAAGGCTAGGGCACTGGTTGAACAGTTAAAATAATTAATTTCTATGCAATTGTGTGTTTGTTTTTTATCTAGATGGAAAATGTCATAAGGTTGAGAAAAGATGTGATAGAAAATTTAGGCTGGAACTAAACTATCTCTAAGAAATTAATCAAAAACATCAAGTCAAATTCAGCTTTAATGTCAAAAACTCTATGTACAGATCATACACAGGAATTTCAAATTGCAGTGCTCCCACACCTCTTAGTGTTACATTAAAACAACATACAAGATAAAAAGATGTATTGTTACATCAAGAAATGTTATATTTTCAAAGAATCGAAAGAAATCTTTATACATGTTAACAAGAAATGAATGAGATGGAAATCATAGTGTGATGATATGTGCCATTTGCTGGGCAAGTTGTGTTTTTGTCAACAGTCAGTGTGTCACCATGATCTCATTTCTTTTCACTAAGGACGGCCTACTACATCTTCAGCTAAGCACTCAAGCCTCAGTATTCAGAGAACCTGACCAGTTCGCCTTCTGGCTACCACATAAACATACTTCCAGGGATCTACTCCAAAAGGCGGGTTTGGCAAAAATTGAGTTTGTTAACCAAGAGATGAGGGAAACGCTGGGTTTTCTGTTCCAGAAAAAAAAAGCCAAATTCAAATCTGACTCAATCAGCGGGGTAACAAACTGTGAACCTAACCTGCTCACTGACAAATTTTCTCCAACAAACTTTGAGATTCTCTCTGATTTCTCCCTCCCAATGCACCTGAACCAGCATACTGACACTTAATCTCATTTCCTCATTCTTAAAGTCATACCAGAACAGACCTGCAGAAAGTTTTTACAAATATTTAAATCCCAGTTCATTATTTTCTGTGCTGAAAATGACCAGATTTATGATCACTCATTGGTTATGTTGTAGATTTATTATCAGCTTAGAATGAAATCTATAGTTACATCTTTCTAACTCTGTGACTCTGTGGACATCAGTTGTCAGTCAATTCCCCTGCACTAAAACATTTACTGTATGTTACTGGAGCAATCACGCTTTAAATAAACCATATTTGTCCAAATCTTTAGACACATAATATACTGATCATTCATCAATCATTTGTCGTAGTGTAATCTTTCTCACTGGTGAAAAAATGTCTGTCATACAGATGTCGTGAATATTTGAGTGAAAATGAGCCTAAAATGACTTTAACACTGAACTAAATGTAGTTTAAAGGAATATTTTAAAGGCTACAGACTGATTGTATTCTAATTACAATTCAAATTGAAATATGTTGACATGTTAAAATACAGTCATTAAATTCTGTCAAGAACCATACTGAAGGGTACAATGTCTGAAAAAACCTGAACATACCCGACACATTTATCACCAAAAGCACTCTTAGTGTGTCTAACTAATATCAGACCCGTAAGTAAACAATGTCTTATCTTTTTAATTCATATGTTTGTCTTTAATTTCCGCCACCTGCTTTTGTCTTCGTCAGGTTACGGCTAAATAATTAGATTTACTAGATAATTAATTCTGATGTAAAAACTGGGTTGGATTCCAGCTTCAACTAATAAAAATCAAGTTATTTAACTTCAAGCTAATTAAAATGACTTTTTTTCCCCCGCACTGTTTTTTTTGTTTTTGTTTTTAAGGGTCCACATTAAAATGGAGGTTATGCTCTTTACTTACCCATTGCAAATGGTAAACCTTGGTTTGAAACATCATTGACGATGGCTTTCTATCATCACTCATATACAGAATATACTCAGAACTGACTGAACTAACTGAGTTTTCAGTTCCAGAAAAATTACTAAATACAATATTTCCTTGCATGTTAAATCATCCAGGTTAGGAAATCCCAAAAAAGATTATTCCGTTTACTGGGACATTAAACTACTGAAAACTCTATGTCTAGATCGGGGTGCTCGATCCCAGTCCTCGAGAGCTACCGTCCTGCAGCTTTTAGATGCGTCCTTGTTCCGACACACCTGAATCAAATGAATGGCTTGTTATCAGGCCTTTGACAAACTTGATGGCATGCTGAAGAGGTAATCAAACCATTTGGAGCAGGGCAGAGATGCATCTAAAAGCTGCAGGACGGTAGCTCTCGAGGAATGGGATTGAGCACCCCTGGTCTAGATGAATAAATCAACTTCCTCCAAGAAAGATCCTGGACCATCACAGAAAACACAGGATTGTAGCCTTTGCTAAATGGAAGTAAAGAAACCAGAGCTTTGTGAAAATTTTTAAGAAGCAACTCAATAATGTCTTAAATGATGGAAACATATGATAGTCATTTACCAACTCTAAAGAATCAAGAAACTGCAACTTCTCTTGATTTGAAAAATAAACTCCCTCAGCTATTTCACTGATATGGTACCAAAAGACTGGCACAGATACTATAATTGGGCTTTAAATTACGGTCACTTTGAAGTGACAAGAAAACCTAGTGGGCAAAAACAAAGGGGAAAAAAAGGACTTTCAGATTTCAGCTGAGCTCATCCCACTTGGCCTGCTCTGTAAATCCTTAGGCTCCATCCCAACATGAAACAATCACAACCCACACCGACACACCGTATTTTGAATGCCTAAGAAAACAGACACAAAACCGTACTATTGTTCTTCTCCCACCTACATACACATATACCTCATTCCCACACACTTGCAGCATTTTATAATTCCACTTTCGTTCATGTAAATATACAAAACAATCTGTCTTACCAAACACTTTCAGACTGAGTTCCTTTTCAGCTTCTCCAGCCTTGTTCTTGGCAATGCAGGTGTACTCTCCTTCATCCAGTTTGGTAACATCCATTATCGTCATTTCTGAGCCATCTTCATTAAAGCTGTACTTCTCTCCTGCCTTAAGGTTCACTTCGTTCCTGTAGGAAACGAGAGTGTTAAACCCTGTATCCATTTATCCACACAAATTTAAGCACTCTTCTTCAGCTGCAACGTGTTCTGCAATTTACTTTTACCAGGATTTCAAATTTCATCATCCTTCCATCTAAAAAAAATCTATTTATCCACATCTATAAACAGACCAATAGTAGTTTTAATGATCACCAAATTACAAAGTAAATTACAATGTTAAAGAAGCATATTTTTCTTTGGCACTCCTTTTGACATTTGTTGTTTACGTTCAATTCAACAAAACTCCTCATTTATTTTTATTCTGTCCTAGTAGAGTATGAATGATAAAAAAAAGGCCAACTTTTGGCTCCTGAACTGCCTGCTCTCTGTGACCCTGGATCTAAGTTTTCTGCTGCGTTAACAGATGAAAAGGAACAGTTTAACAAAGCAGAAGCCTATCAATGGCTCCATTCAGATGCACCGAATAATGTAGCTGTTGTTGTCATGCTAGTCTTCATGTTTCACTGTTTACATGCTCCTTTGATATCCTGTGATTAAGTATCCTACTGCAATGAATAAATCAGTTAGTAGACTATCCCCAGTAACCTAGAGTGCCCTGCACACACATAGTAGTTACTTCCTCTAGGCTGGACTGAGGTAGCGCATAGAGCCAGTAGCATCCCTGCCACAGTACCGTATAGATATTTTCACGGAGACAGACTACTGGGATAACTGCATGCTAAAGTCTTTATTTAGACAAGTAGTGGATGGGAAATTCAATCCAATAAAGCATTATCATATAGCTTTTCTCTGAAAGTAAGGGACCCAGCAGCCTATATTTAGGCTATTCGAACTACAGGTTAGTGATGGGGAAGTGTGCGATTGCCACTTCTGGCACAGGAGAAAACTAAACTGGAAATTAATCACTTTAGTTAAAAAAGATCAATAGAAAAAATAATCTCAAAGAGAAGAAAAATATGTTGACTTACTTTTCAAGAAGATACAAGCTGATATTTGGTCAGTACACATACAAACTATGCAGCTCATTATTTTTGATTAGCCCTGCCTCATTAGTCTGTTGCTGCCAGCTTTTATCTCTCCTGACACCACGTGTAAGTCATTTGTGGTGTTTACAACAATTGCCTTTACAGAGCCGACACCCACGATTTTAACGAAATGGTTCTATGAATTAAAATGATGGTTTGCCAGTTGGTTATTCCCCCATTCAGTATGGAAATATCTATTTGATTGCAGATAAAAATTTATTTTTGCTCACAATGAAATGCATCAATAATTATTGAAAGAATTACCATTAATTTTTTTTTACATGTACCTATGTACCAACCGTAATAACTTGCTACATGTAAAACTGATGACATTTCTGTGATTATCAACTTTACCTTTTGTTTAATGTTTATTAGCTAATGTTAGCACAGCAACCAGGGTAGCCGATTAGGACATTTGTCAGCATTTGTCGCTCAAAAAACAAATACATTCTGATGTAGCCATTTATGCTATTAGATAAGTTCACAAGTTATGTAAAAAAAAACGATCTTTACAAGTCAGGTGTTATTCCAGCCAGCTAAGAACAGGAAACTAAGGCTGCAATTCACATGGGCTCAACAAAACTATGGAATAATGGAAGATTGCCAAAATGTTGATTAGTCTGATGAGTCTCATTTATTGCATCAGCATTCAGATCATAGAGCCATAATTTGATGTAAACAACACAAAAACATGGATTCTTCCTGAAATGTATAAACAGTTTAGGCTGGTGATGATCTAATAGGTGTGGGTAATATTTACTTTGTGCATGCTTGGCTCCTTAGTACCAAATAAGTATTTTTTTTTTTTTAAACTACCTGAATAGCTGACAATGTCCACCTTTATGATCACAGTGTACTCAACCTCTAATGTCTGCTTCCTATAGAATAACACCATGTCACAAAGCTCTGATCATGTCAAACTGTTTTGTTTTGTTTTTGAAAATGAAAATGAGTTCACTGTAGGGAATTAAACAGAACACCTACAGGATGTGATGAAACTTGAGATTCACATCATAAATGTACGGCTGACAAATCTGCAGCAACATAATGTTAGTATGGACCAAAATCTGAGGAATGTTTGTTGAAACTATGCCACGAAGGGTTAAGGCAGCTCTGGGGGCAAAAACTTATCGACGAGTAAACATCACATCAATGTACAAAGATGCAAATGCCAAAAAACAACAACAATATTAATAACAAAAAGTTATTTACTGTACTTAGAGCACATGCAAAAGAAGATATTTTATTATTAGGTTTACCTTGTCCAGTTCACCGTGGGTTCAGGATAACCATCAACAGCACAAGTCAGGATGGCAGGCTGCAAAACGTCTGCTGTAGCATTTACCTCTGACTGCCATATCCTGATTGTCGGGAGAACTAAGGTACAAAAGGAAAAATAAAATAGGCAGACACATATGCAGAATGTAGTTTGGTTATAGATATAAAGACAGCAAGTAAGAGGAAAACCAAAAACAGAAGCAGTGACAAATTCAAAATACTTATTTTAGGCACACTCATTTGCTAGGCTCAGAAGTTACAGGAAACAGACTTCATTAGCATGAAACATCTTTGATACACGGTTGCTCTGGGCAACTGTTTCCACATTGATGTTGAGCCTGGTCGCCTCTAAGGATCTACAGCTTATTTAAGCATCACGGGACACCTGCCACACACAAAATATTCAGACAAGAACAAAAAGGAAGAGGAAAAAGCGTGAGGGGAAGAGAGGGTCGCTAACCATTCACAACGACCTTGATGACACGCAGATCAATCTCGCCGCGCGCCATCAGGCGACCCTCGCAGGTATACAAGCCCTCATCCGTCTTCTTTATGCCACGGATTTGAAGGTGATTGTTGTTCAGTACTTTAAAACGAACTGGAAGGAAGCAGAAGTAAATACATCTTCAGGTGTGCATATTTGGCGAGTTAATAACAGCACTAAATGCTGGATGATAAACAGCTGTCATGCAAAGAAGTGAGTAAGCCATCAAAAAAGAAAACGCTCATCTGAATCAAATAAGCCAGAAAGAGACACAAACTTGAAATGTTTGGTGACAAAAAGTGAAATGTCATTTTATTACTCATTTGATATTATCTTAACTATCAAATTTGAAGCCATCTATCCAACAATCATTTTACGAGCTCCAGAAAAAGAGAAATCTGAGCAAGGCCCACATGAACTCCTTCAGTCTGGGATAAAATGTGAACCGAATAAATGCAGTCACATTAAAATCAAAAATACTATTGCAACCCACACGTAAGGCCATGTTATTATTTTTCAGTGAGCAATAACACTGCTGTACACATTATTATACTGCTCAGTGTCAAGGGTGAACAACAGAGAGTCAATTGTATTTTCAAATTCGAAATCAAATTAATTTTTTTCTTTCAAAGCACAGGGTAAATCCTGGAGAAGAATGGCAACAAAAGCAGTGGATGAGTCATTTAATGACTCCAACACCACAATCTGTATATGGATATATATATTATTTAGTACCTCGTATTTCGTTGGCTGTGTGTTTTGATCATGTAGTGTATTTTCACTACAGTTTCCATTTTGCCTTATAATCTGTTTTTGTTTTATTTTGGCTGTTAACATAAGTGCACTCTATCAACCTGAGCTACATCTTGATAATGTTGGGGTCATCTCACACTTTGATTCGCCAAACTGCACCAATCCACGTTCTCTCCTGGCTAACAAACAAAACAAAAACAAAAACAAAAAAGCAACCCATACTTATAACATGCTGAGACGTAATGGTCAGTAAAGTTTGATTTCAGCAGAAACCTAAATCATCTTATTCCCTCCTCATTAATTATGAAATTTGTTGACCTAGAAATGTTCTGTGTAATAATCAACTGAAAATAAACCCAAAATATCAATTCTGCATTCTTCATAAACTTACCATCTTTTTCCATCTGTATTTTTGCTCCCTTATATTTCCAGATGACAGTGGGTGGAGGTGAACTAACAACATCACAAACAATGTTGGCATTGTCTCCTTCAGTAAACTCTTGGGGTGAGGGCGCATTTTTAAAGGTGATTTTTTCTGTAATAAAAAAAAAACAAGCACATTTTTCACTCAGTGCTATAACAAGGTTCATTAATGCTCTTTGACTCTCTATGATTGCCCTGTTATGGCACTGTGTTATATTCAAACACTGTCTTTAAAAGTAGTGCTCTCTATGTTAATAAATCACAACTGAAAATGATCAAACTAAAGGAATACTTAACAGTTTTTCCTATAGTCACAATTTTGAAACTACCAAATTCATTCTATGATTATCCTAAACAAGCTTGCCTGGCTCGAGTCACTATTCAAGTAATCAGAACTGAGGCAATATCTAGCCAAGCCATTACTAAAGCTGACTGGATAATGGACTTTGCTGGGAGCTTTTTAGAAATAAGCAGAGCTGCTACCTTACAGACTTCAGCGGGACACAAGTGACAGAATTAGATTCGGAACTGGAAAGCTATAGAGCTATCTCATCAAGGCTTAACATATGAAGCCATTTATATATAATGTGCAGCTTATTTCTTGAACTGGTTAGTAAATGTTTAAATGTAAAGTCTGCTCCTGTGAAACTTGGCCTCTGCATGGGGCAAAAGCAGTTATAAGTTATCACTCACATGGTTTACAAGCACTGAACTAACTATACAAACTGCTGCTGGTACTGTACAAATGTTCATTCACAGGGAGTTGCGATTGTTTTTTACACTTCTGTACACAACATTGTGTATCGCTGTTAATATGGGTGACCACTTCTAATAACAACAGGCCCTGAAATAACAGAAAAGTTCTGTTTGGAAAATAATTTCATCTCTGACGGACATTTGCTGATGCTTGGCATTCATGGAAAATAAAATCCATTACTCACAAGAACTGCACAACAGACAGGATCATTAAGCAGCCTTCTAATGGTCTTCCGACCGTTTATTGAACTGATGAAAAATCCATCCTCACTTGAAAAGCAAGAATAATGTGTTGCCCTTGAGCAGTCAATAAAATACTATGAGTTCAATGAGTAGGATTCTTTTTCTTCTTTGTTCACACTACTCAGTAATTTGGACCGTGTACCATACACTGTGGGGTGGGGCAGTTGGGGGAACTTACGGAAGATCTTCACTTTGACTGTCGACTCCGCTTGCTGGTCTCCATTGGTAGCGACACACTTGTATGTCCCAGCACTTTCCGTCCCGGCTTTATACAGCGTGAGGGTGGAAGATGACTCATCGTTACGGGTTACTGTTGTGTCTTGTCTGTTCGGCTCTATCCTGTCCCCACTTGGTCCAAACCAGTCTATGTGCTTGGCAACGCCTACAACTAAGACAACAGATAGAACAGAGCAGTACATAAGAAACAGGCATCTATAGGGTAACACATTTCAAATCAGTGCAGTGGGCCACTGCCCACAGACTGTATATTGTAGGTGGTTCATGCTCCTGCAGGAACTGAAGCGTGTGGTTTATGCATTTTAGCTGTGTCTAGTAACTAAGACAGGAAACTTTATATGATTTCAGGGTTTGATGGCAAAAAAACAAACAAACCAACAACCAAAAGACACTTAATCTCATCATTCATTGACGATTGATTGATGAATGTATGATACACATCCTAGACATTCAAGTAACCAGAAAACCACTTAACCTAAAAGATGAAAGGGGATGTAGTTGTACACTTTAATCCTGCAGAATAGAAAGTGTGGCTGACAAAGTAATACTTTGTACTTCTCATTAATATTTGTACCACAAATATCCATGCACCTAACATGTACCACATAAGGAAGACTTTTTGATACGAACTGATTCCAACAGAAATACAGACCTCTGCTATGTTTTGTCTAGTTTAACCACTTTATAAATTATTATTGCAAAGCATTCTAAAAAGTGGGTGAACTGTTAAGGTGCAGGTTTTAAAGAAAGTTTAAAAATATATATATAACTTGGAACATTTTGATAAACTTACCTTCACACACAAAGAATTTGGACTCTCCAAGACTAATCTCACCGTGGGTTGGTGTGATCTGTACTTCCAATGAAACTGCAACAGAAAAATAAACATACAATACAAAATTAGAAGCCACTCACTAAGTGAAGCACTGATTAAGAATGCTTAACAATGTTTCAACACTGAGATGGTACAATTATTAAAACAGGAAACAGGGTACTTAGATGCGCAAATGTCTGCATATCAATGTGTTCCATCTATATGCAAAGGCAGAGGCAATCACCTGCAGGCAATCAGAAATACAACTGTGGGGTTCTTTAAAAATATATTTAAAGATCTTTGATTTGCTCATGTTAAGAGCAACACTTGAGTGTATATCTTATTTCTTCCAGAACTGAAAGGTTACCTTCAATAGCACTTGGTTTGTTAATTAAGTATTTCTAGTTCTATAGGGTTTTACTTTAGTTGATAAAAAGCTGGTACAACTACTAGATTTAAATTATAGAATACAATAACATTCTTTAAGCTCTTACTTGCTCCGTGTATGCATTTCTGGAGCACTTCCTTTTAATTTTCTTGCCTCTTAGAGGCAAGAGGATATAGTACCTCTAAATATAAAGTTATTAATAAAGGAATGGTTTTTTTAAAAGGGCCACAATGAAAATAGGGATCACAAAAAATGAATGTGCATCATAATGACCTGTATATTAAACTGTATGAGAGAAGTTTTTTCTTTTTATTTGGAAAGGATCCAAAGACTTGCTGAAGCCAGCATCCATCTACACTTCACTGCACTTTAAGGAATATGCTTCATTTTTCTGACCTGGAGTCTTCTGCCACATAAACATGGTTTTATCTTTGTACATTCATCTATATTTTTTACTGAAACTGAAAATGCAGTGCATACAATAAAATCAATTAACATGTGCATACAGAAAACAACAACGCCAGTTTTGGCCCTAACAGCCATGTCACCAAAAATATGGACATTTTGTTTTCCTCTGCTGCCTGCAGTCCTCCTGTCCTATCAAGAGAAATAACATCAACATAGCAATGCAAATATTCAGTTAAAATTCAGCAGCAGGAACCAACACTGTGTTCCCATTGTACCTTGAGATAAATTATTTTTAAAAGGCTATTTAATTTTTAGACATGACGTCGTCTGGCAAGAAACTAACGTCTCTCAGTGATAGCCTGCACTTCATCAAAGATTGGATGAAAAAGAGATTTGTATTATCTGACAGAGAGAATGATGCCCTGAAACATTTTGTACTTAATTAGAACAAAGTGTGACTTATTTCATGCAGAACCTCCCAGGGGGGGCACTCAGAGTTCCATTGGATGATTAAGAACGGTGTCTAGATTGACCTGAAATCCCACTCTATATCATGCATGAGGGAGACTGTGTACCAAACTAAAGGTCAAGGCCATAAGGTCTACATAGGGGCATCGAGAAGGTCTACATTGAGGCATCGGTTGACAGAGGAAAATAGCATAGCAGGTTTAAATTTGTTTGCATTTGGTTCATGAGTCATTTCCCATGTACATCTCTCATATGTAACTTGACAGTCACCAAACAGTTGTTGTATCTGCAACAGAATTCTGTTTGAGTCACCATGAAATACAGACGGAAGGAGTCCTTATAAAAGTATCACAGACATGTAGCTTATCAGATGTACCTACATACATATATATATATTTAAATACATAGTCACAGAAAGATAGATTACTAAGAAGGCTGCAGTTTGATTTTAAATAATCAGAATTCAGGTAAACTAAGATCAACAGTTAAGAATTAGTCGAGTGGGTAACAATGTGTATTACAACTGGGAACCTAAATTATTGACCAAAGAATTGAACACAGTGTTAGGGTATGTCTCTTAAAGGTGTACATATTTTGGTGCTTATCACTGGTCATAACATCACTATAGTATTCCACATAAACATCAAAC
>VUQR01003031.1:7820-18471 GCA_015108515.1 Hemichromis elongatus
AAAATAATGATAGATGGGATACACAAAGACAGAAAGGGAGAGGAAGTCCTCAAAGAGGAAGGTAAAGGAAGTATGATAGGAGATGAGAGCTGATGAGAGTGTCGCAGGGAGATGCATGATGTAGTCAAGGTTTAAGAAAGATGGAGCTTTTCACTGTGCACTGAGACTGATGTATTGGATCAAGGGCAGCATTTTATTTCAAGAAATTTTTCATAGTCATGTTATATTCACAATAAGTCAATACTGCTTTAAAAACAAAAATATCATGTTTTCAGATTAAAGGAAAACCTTTTCCCAAGCTGATTTTCTCATGAAGTTTGATGGGTATGATATACAGAGGCAGAACAGGTGACTTAAAAAAGACTAATTTGGCAGAAACACAGTCCAAAAGACTAAAATTAAACTGGACATAAAAATAAATCTGAGGAGAGAGCTTAAACCAGGAACACATGGTGATGAAAACTAAACTGGGCATGAAGTAAAACTGAAGAGAAATCCAGAAAATCGTGAACACAAACATAAGTATAAATAGATGCCTTGTTTGAAAACAAAAGGAAGATAGGACTACATGTAGACTCGCATGTGATTGGGAGATTACAAAGAGAAAGAGACATAGGTGAAAACACAGCTGAAGGCAATCAGGAAAGGGCAGACGGTCACAAAGGAATAAAATGGAAACCAATTGAAAGAGGATATAACCAGAAGAGAAATGTTGTACTAAACAAAACTGTGGAACAACAGAGGACCAAAGCAGAAACGCTGAAGATACTAAATATGAACAAACTCAAAATTAAGGAAATGAATGAAAAAATGAAAGGAAAAAAGTCTAAACTATCATGGAAGATCTATTTCATGCATGCTCAATCATTCAGGTAAGTAAATCCCCAAAAGTTGATTCTTTTCATCTGGCTTTAGCGTTTTCAGTGGGAGAAACATTTCGTCACTCATCCAAGTGACTTCTTCGGTCTCAGCTGACTGCAGGTTTCCCAAATCTTATAAACAGTAAATTTGCATAATGACTGAAACTAGGACCACTGAAGGAACAGTGGGCTGGGAGGTCAGCTCCTTCATCATAATTATGCAAATTCTCATGACCACTGATCAATGACCATGAGTACCATTCACAGAGAGTTGGGGAATGGCTGCAATCACAGCATTGTAAGATAGTGAAAGATGTACCCTTAGGCCCTCGATTCAGAGTTAGTCTTTCCCTTTTCACATAAATGGCTTTCTTGACTGCGCGCTCAAACTAGCGTTCCTCCCTGTCCAGCATGTGTACTGCACAGAGAGGAACCTCGTCCTGGCCTGACGAAGTAGCTCTTTTGTATTGTGCCATCCGCTTTGCCAGAGGTTTTTTGGTTTCCCCCAATGTGGCAATCCTTCTGGCACTTAACAGCATACACTATATTACTCTGTTTGTGTTGGGGGACCCGATCTTTGGGGTGGACCAATCTTTGGCACAGCATGTTTTGGGGTTTAAAAGCCACAGAGACTCTGTGTTTAGAAAAGCTGTTCTGATACTCCTGACACACATGGGATCACTGCAGGTTTTCGCTTAGGCAGCAGATGAGTTACGAAACGTTTCTCCCACTGAAAACACTACGTTCAGATGAACAAAATCAACTTTTGGAGATATCATGGAAGACTTCCAAAAGTAAATAAAAAGTATGCATGAACTGAAAGTGCAGTAGTGAAGGTAAAGCTCCAAATTGCTAGATATAGACATCACAACAGGGATCAAAGTAAACCTGCAGTAAAAAACTTCAAACACTAGAATAACAGTGAGCCCTGCTGGCTGTCCTCCAAAAATGATGTCTTTACTTTCTTCTTCAAGATAAAGGTGCCCAGTAGTATATAAGTTAAATTAAAGCTGCAACATTAAAATGATTTAGATTACACATATAAAAATTTGTAACGTTATATAATGATATTGAATAAAAAAAATTCCAAAATAAATAGCTCTGCATGACTACTTACATCAAATACCACGTGTTTTAAAGAAAAAGTTTACATAAGTGAAAGCATTTTGATTAAACGGTCTAAAAACTAATTTGAAAAAAGACTTTCAAAAAGAGATGCAATGTGAAACACTTGTTAAACACTTGTGCAGTGTCAAGTCTTACAGAAAACAAATGGTTATGCCTGTAACATTCTCATTAGAGGAAAGAGGTTATGGCTATAACTCATGTTCCATGAAGGAGAAGAATGAGGTACAATACACATAGTATGGAATATCACACTCCAGCATGTCCTAGCTGAAGAAAGCTGTACTCACATCTTTAACCCTTTAAGACCTACCATAGAACCAAGTCTGCAAGAGTTTCTTTATTTTTTTTACATGCTTTAGTGCCATTTTTGGGAGCATTTCAAGTTGCTATACATCAATACAACCGTTAGAGCCCAAATTTTAATAATATGTATGCATTCAGTCCATAGTAACTACATAAAAAGCAATGACTAGCCTGCATTGAGTCTACTCTCAACCCAATATTCATCCCAAAGGCCACCTTCTCCAACATCAACTATAGTTGTAAAATTTGTTTTAGATTTGTGTGTTTTGTATATTCTGCTCAACTGCATCCTACCCTAGATTAAGATTGGCTAATTGATACAATTAAGTAACCCCATGAAGAGCCAATCAACCACTGGGAAATGGGTTACTAATGGCCAATCAGCAATTGTGCAGAGGCCTGGACGGGACTGGGAGAGCATAGGGCTCTCCAAGTTGAGAACAAGAAGTGTGGCACATGCTGGAGCATCATTAATACATATTGCACAATGGCCATGGAATGAGGCCTGACACTGCTTGACATGGCTGACTACATCTGGGCTAAAGGCTAGAGACTCGCTTAGCCCTAGTCACTGAAAGAGCAGACGTCGAGGTAGCATTGGGAGGGAGCTGCTAAAGTCCTTTGACTTTCGCGGCTCAGCTAATTGGCTGAGAGCTTCACTCTTATGAAACAAGGAGAGTGTGGTAAATGATCACAAGACTGTTGCCCTTGTTTTGTGTCTTTCCTTAATAGGTTAAAATGCCGAGACTGATCCTTTAAAGGAGACCCAGTGCTGCATTTCCTAAAGGTGTGTGGCACAGGAGAGAGCACAATGACAGGACCAGATATTCGTGGGCAATGAATGCCAATGTTAAAAACTGCCTGTGGTTTCGGTGTTGCAAACCAATCATCTTAGCCGACTGTATTCAAAAGCTGAGTGTTAGCATCTTTAACTCACAGGTTGAAAATGAAATGAAGCCTTGTTTTTTTTTTTCTTTTTTTTCTTCTTTTGGAACAACAAAATAGTTGGCTTGTAAAAGAAAGGAAAGTGCAGCATCTTCTGGGAATGACAATATAACTAAAGCTGGTCCATGTCATGCAACTGCACCCCTGAGGCTGAGAACGGGGGTGAACAAAAGATTTCTACTTTGTTTGTTTCGCTTTGGTACGCGTACAAAAAGCAACGCAGAAGACTTGAAATTAGTGCTCAGTAGGCAGCTCACATACCAACACCAAGGAGTGGAGGCTAATCCCAACAGGAGCAGTCATGCTAACTACGAGTCAGCAGACAGAGCTAGCTAGCCCGACTCGGCAGATGTGTTCTCAGGAAGGTGAAGAGTGTAAGAACTAAGGGATAACTGTGATGACAGGGACGTATATATGCTGATGGGGCTGCACATGTTATCAAAGGTCATCTGCTGTGAAAGGCATGAATAGAGGTACCTTAAGCTAGGACACACAGGGACATGATATCCCATATTATCGATTGTACCAAGTGAGTCAACTGAAAGGGAACGTCTGCGTTAGAGCATAAACTGGGAAATTGTACCCATTGTTTATATCCTTTCTACAATGCAGGGAAGGAAAAGGAAGTAGGTCATCTTGCTCTTAGCCTTAATATTTAAAGCTCATTTTCACTGATAAGTGGTTCTGAATGAAAAAAGTGAATAAACAGTGATACCATAATTAGAAATATTAGGTAATGCAAGAATCAAAGCAGTCACTTAACATGGGCTTAGTTAAAGAGTAAATCACATATTAAGCAACAACAGTGACTGCTGGACTTTTTTGTAATGTAATGGCTGGACTGATCCAAACTCAATGACGTAGCACTTCAAAGGACTATTTATATAAACAGCACGATTTACTATGAACAGTTTTAATGGCATGGGACTTTTAAAAACTAAGGCAGCAGTCTGTAGATTTTAAAAGAGGAAAGAGGATGTTAACAATGACTGGCAGGGAGGTTGCCAGGTAGGTTTCGGGTAAGTATTGATATCCACAGTACGCTCTTGCTTGGACTGAAATTCAGTGAGGATCCAACTCCAGCTCTTATACTCCAAACAAAATTGCAATTAAGTGTCTTTATGTTGGTGATGGTATATCAGGCAAACAACGGAGAAGCAGACGAGAGGCAAAACAAGTATCCTGAAATTTAGCCTACAGACGAGGAGCGCACTGCTGGCCCTTATATACAATACACAGTCTTGATGATTGGACCGAAGTGTGCACAGTCATCCTGGGAAAATGCCACTCTGCCCATGGGTGGTTACTCAGGGTTCATCCGTACCTCCACCTGAAAGCTAAAAATAAAAAAATCAAACACCCTAGACTGCCCCAGTCCTAGCACTGGACAGCATCCCATTTATCTCATTGAGATTCAAATCTGTTTTCATTGCCAGGGAAACAAATGCTACTTTTTTTCAAGGTGTGCTTTTTTTTTCTCTCTCTGTGCCTGGAAGATTGTATTTGAGGAACACTCAGGTGTAATTTTTAAAAGTTAGGGGTAAAAAAATCGTTTTTTGACCCAAACTACAAACTATTCTTACATTGAACCAGTTCTTTCCGAACATAACCACTGTAAAATGTTTGAAACCAAAACAAATTGGTAAGTAAAATCTTAGTCAAAAAAACACCCAAGACTAAAAGGTGAAACCACAGTTTAATGGCTTCCAAACATCTGACATACACTACTGCCAGCCCTTCACTCTATTCAGTTGAATTTGTAGCTCTTTAAAAAAAGGAAAATTGTCTATTGGTGTCCACCATTTCTATGCCCAGTGCATCAAGGCAGAGGCACCAAAGGACATGTTATACATGTAGTATGGGCATTATCAATCACAACTAACTGCAGCTTTCATAATTTTATTTAAGATTTTTTTAAACCCTTAGCAGAGAAGCGACGGGAAGCCTTAAGTCAGGCTTGGTCAACTCCAGGCCTCGAGGGCCGGTGTCCTGCAGGTTTTAGATCTCACCCTGGGTCAACACACCTGAATCACATGATTAGTTCATTACCAGACCTCTGGAGAACTTCAAGACATGTTGAGGAGGTCATTTAGCCATTTAAATCAGCTGTGATGGATCAAGGACAGATCTAAAACCTGCAAGACACTGGCCCTCGAGGCCTGGGTTTGGACACCACTGCTTTAAGTTCAAACATCTTCATTAAGCTCAGTTTTCCAGTATATATTTTGTTGATTTAAAAATTATTGTATCAGATGTTAATTGAAATGACTAACTTAATTAATTAAAATAAAACAACGTGACAGATTTATGCCTCACTTTTGTTTTATGAAATTGAGCAAAATCACTGGATTGTTTAAAAGCACTTGGCCACTCAAAACAGTTGATAGTTTTGAAAATGTGATCTCTAATGCCTTTACTTCGTTTTTACCTCATATTAGATGGGCATACGATGTGATGTATTACCAAAAGTTGACATGATAGGTTCTGGAGCTGTCAGTCATTCAGGGATTTGGTTGTGCACCTCTGATGCCTTAGCAAGAAACCTGGAGGAGGTAGAAGAATAAAGAGAGACAAAAAATTATATATATATTTTTGTTACAGCCAGCTTTTTATTACTTGCACTTCTTTAGTTTCCAAGGGCTACGAGATGGAGCAGTCCCTGGAGAGGTTAAGGAAAGGCATACATGTATGCTAGAAAGACAAAGAGCATCAAAGGAAAAAGGAGAGAAGACAGACAGAGCTGAAACATGACAGAGGCAGAAGAGTCATCACAAGGTGTCTCAAAGCTGTCAATCATAGGAGAAAACCGGATGTCTTGCTCTGAAGCAACTGTCAGAATGAAAAGTGGAATAGAAATGAGGAGCTACTGCTCCCTGTGGCAAACAAATGCACTCTAAATTTTTCAAATTAAGCTACTGACTTGAAACAGACTTTTGATAGAGGTGAGGTGCAGGTAAGATTATACATAAGATGACAAATCTAATTAAAGAGAGGTAGAATTTTTACTGTAAACTACATGTCTGGTGTATTAAATGAGTGTTTTTATGGTTTAAAAGCTGATAAAATACATTTCCTTAACAGTGCATCCAATAAAGTATAATGTTAGGCAGGACGGTTGTTGTTGTTGTTGTTTTAATCCCAACTCAAAATTTTTTGAGTTAGGATTATTGCAGATAGCTTCTTTTTTTTTTTTAAGTTAATATAAGCAAATTCCTGGGATATTCTTTCATGAGTGCATATTTTCCTTAAGTCAATTTTCTGTTAATTTTGTGATTTGATTCATCTGCACTGGATGCAGTTACACAGAACCCAGTGCATCCAAAAAAGGTCTTTTCAAGACTTTTTGTGGCGCCTCTCATGTAAATATTTGGAAATGCTGTAGTGACAAGCTGAACTAACAACATGTCTTTAAATGAGAATTTACCAGCGTGTCAGTACAGAAGCAGAAAGTCTTCAGCAAAAAAAGTGATGCACAACCATGTAGATGGTTTTAAAAAGTCTGCATTTTATTGTCTGTTTGTTGAAATGATTAAACACCCGTTCAATGCTATGTTGGATTTACCAATGTACAACTTACAATATTGCAGCCAAACCTGTCATTTTCAGTATTTTGATATTCAGTTCTTGTAATTCCATTTTGTAACCAGATACAATGAGGTTTAAGCTTTTATTGTGTTAGTTGGCTCAACAAAATTTAAACCCCAGTTAAAAATAATGGGCATTGCAACAGTGATTAATAGCTTTCTCTGTTAAGTCATGCTGTCCGCTTTAGGGCCGGTGCATGGTGTTCCATGTTTTATTTGAATCTTTTTCCACACACAGCGATTCCTATAAGTGCAGTACAACACTGCATTTTGAACAGCATAATACGGAGCAACAGATTGGAATCAAGTGTTAAACAATTTTCTGCATTACTAGCTGGATATCTGCAAATTCCAGTGGCAATTTAAGAGAGCTTGTGTACCTGGATTTTGTCAGATGCAGCCTTAACAGCTTCCACATATAAAATGTTTTCACCCAGCAGAATCTTTTTGCATGTAAAACCTGCTATAAAAGACAAAAAAAAAGTGAAACGAGGTGCTTCCTACTGATATTAAACTTAAAGTAAATTCAGTTAGATTCAATTCAGTTATATTGCCAAAATCGCAGCCAAGAGTTGCCTCAAGTCAGAAAACAACATAACCTGCTCCGAATCAGTCCATCATAAGTTAACTATGGTCATTTAGCAAGTTCGAGGGAAAACTGACTTTAAGCTTGACATAGGTCACTAACTCATCTCCCTTTTGATATAATCATGCTATATTTCTTTGCTATAGCAAAGTCTTTGTTCGTATTAGTATTGTCCGGGACTGCCGAGGTTTTCTCTGTATTATTGTAGGGTCTTTACATTACAATATTTCAATAAGGAACTATCACTTGGAAAGATTGAAGTGATTTATTGAAATAGAGAAATCCATGTATTTGGTATTTAAACTCCACTGACCCATCATGGCAGAACGGAATCCCAGGAGTGGTGAAATTTAGGTCAGGGCCCCCTAAAGTCTAGACACTGGTGGTGGTGAAGCTGAAGACTGAGGCTTGAATGGAGCTCCGGCTGAGGTGTGTGAAGTGGAGATGGGGAGGAGGTGGGTTGCACAAAAGAGAGTCTGAAAGGGAGAATGATGGAGAGCACAGATTTAAACCAAGCAAAGCGGAGGCTGATTGGCTGAGGTGGGCGAGAAGATGATTGGACTAGAGTAAGGATGACAGGATTGAGACTGAGAGCATGTGACTGAAAAGCAGTTGAACACCCAGGAAAACAGGCAGATAAGATCTTCCTTACTGAACGTATGCATAAGCTTCCTAAAATGCCTCGAGGTGACTGTTGTTTTGATTTGTCGCTATATAAAAAATTTGGGGGGGATTTGAATGAAACACTCTAACTCTGTTGCTGACAAGACATTTGGGAAACACGTAGATACCTTTTACAATTCTGTGTTGTGCTGGTCTGACAGTAGGTTTTGTGGCTGTGCACCCTGTCAATGCTACCCTGATTAAAACTTTTCCTCTACTTGTAAAGCTGTGGAGAATTGCTTGTAGTTTTTCTCTAATAGAAACACAATAACAAGGGTTCGGTGGCCATATAGATCTCATTAAATTAGACTTTCTCAGTTATGAGCATTTTTTTTTAATAACAGATCATTAAATTGTTTTGCCATTTTGCCAGCAGTCTACAGTCTGTACTGATGTCTATTAGTGTAAAAAAGCAAGTCAATGCCAATTGTTAAATCCTGACCTTTATCCTATTTATGGGCTATTGTACTACATCAATACAACAGAGCAGTGGGCAGTAATTATAGGCTTATCGGATCTAGAATACACAATCATTCAGCTTCTCCATTTTGTAGCTTGCTTAATGATTTAGGTTTGAAGGGACATAAAACATAGTCACCTTAACATGGTTGCTGTCTTACACTTGTCGATTTAGAAACATTGTTTAATGGATTGCTTTTCTGTACCTAAGTAGCTGCATAAATATTCAGAGGACCAATTAGTGAGAAATGTTTCAGTGCCATTGATTGTGAATAAAAGCATGAAGACTGACAACTGCAAGGAGCTATCTGTTGCATTTAAGCCATGACCTCATTAGATGTGACAGATGGCCCTTTGACTGATTGTGTTCCTGGTATTTTAACAAAATAACATAATCTAAACAACAAAGGTATAATGGTGCACCTATGCCGCTTGCACGTCTCATGGTTCATTTAGGTTTGAGATTTTAAGCCTAGAAAATCCAAGCAACAGAACAGAAGCAATAAGGATGAGATTCAAATTGGATATTTTTACACAGTAAATTTTTTTGTAGCATATTTAAACTTAAACTATGAGGTTAATTTGCTTTCATTAGATGGATAATTACAACTAACATGGGGTGAGCCCATATTATGCTCACTGATAAGCCAGAATAGGTTTACACATTATAGCAAAGATCACCTGCTTCACTGTGACAGTAGCCGACACAGGAAACAGCTGAAAAAGACTGTGCCAGTACAAGCCTGCAGGGTTGAAGTTCTGAAGGATAGCAAAGTGTCTGTGATCCTGTGTCACAGCCCAAGTTTGAAGTAGGAGAATATACCAATATTGTGGACAATATTCTGTCTGGTTCCAGTAACAAAGATGAGCTAAATGACTATTAGCTAATTGTTTTCATGTCACGTGATGAAGGTGCTGAAAAACTAGTCCTGGTGTACATGAGACTGCCAGTCAAAACAAAACCTTAATGTAAATGATGCAGTCATCTATATGCTAATGTATTTACCCTATAGTAAAAAATAAAACCTGAATTGAACTGAACGCAGTGGGGGCTTTCAAAACCAACTCTGCCACCTATAATCCAGTTTTGAGGTTGCCCACTTATGTCACAATAAGACACTTGATAGGCTCAGGAAGGTTCTCACAGTTTCATCTAAAACTTCTGCTGATATATGGAGGACCACAAGAGCCAACGCATCGAAATAAAGAATTCTGTACTTAAATAACAAATTGTAGGATAAATTATGCATTTCTAAATTCATTTATGAATTTATTTAATTCAAACCTTAAAGCAATTTATTATTTAATAATTTAATTTAGTTGTTGAGTTAATAACTCAACACAAAACATTTTTGAATTCCAAAAAAATAAAAAATAAATATACAGTAGCATGTAGAGTTAACTTTAGCAGTAATAAATTGAAGCAATAATTTTTTTTTTTTTTGTATCATCCTCTTACATCATTATCACAATTTTTGCTCTTTCTGTATTCTCGTTGAGGTTTGCAGGTATTCATTTAAGCACATTCCTTTTAAGGTCCTGCCAAGTCATTTTAGAAGGTTGACTTTTGGACTTTAATTTGACAAATACAAAATTGCAATTCCTTTTTGGCGCAGTGCTGAAGAAAAGTGTCCTGTTGAATGAAGCAGTTTCATCCAAGCAGCTACCTGTAGAGGACTAAGATATAGCTGTTTTGTTTTTGTTTTTTTCTTTTTAAAATCTTTGATTATTGCACAGTTTGAAAAGCCTTGTGGTGACCAGTTCTGGGAAGATTGGTAGCTGTCTTCAGTATTAAAAGTAATTATAATCACTTATTCCTGTACATGATGTAGGGATGTATCGAGTTCAATGAAGAACTTAAGTATGTATCGGGGGGCTGGGTTGACAACCTGACATTTTAAGTTATTCTGTATTTGGTTTATTCTTTGTATTATTATAAGGTTTATGTTCAAACAGTTTAGCCTTGAGTTTATTTTTTTTCATGTTCAGAGGGTTTTTTTTTTTTTTTTTTTTTTTTTTTTTTGTTTTTTTTTTTTGTTTTCTTTTTTTTTTTTTTTTTTTTTTTTTTTTTTTCATTGACTTTTTTTGTTGCTGTGCACTGCTACCATTGTAAATGGAGTGTA
>VUQR01003034.1:3404-14125 GCA_015108515.1 Hemichromis elongatus
CAAAGCAATGAAAAAAAAAAAAAAAAAAAAAAAATGGAAAAAAAAAAAAAAAAAATGGGAAAAAAAAAAAAAAAAAACCCTAAAAAAAAAAGGCCAAACAAACAACAACCAAAAAATAATAATAATTTTTGAGCAGAAGAAAATGTTCTTTCTAAATTGTACTTCTGGAATTAGATTGCTGTTGATTAAATTTAGACTGATAGTTTTTTCAGAGAATCTCAAAATGCAACTAATAACACGTCACTCTGCTTTTTTTTTGCTTTTTTTTTTAAATTGAAATTTATTTAATTAAATTTTGTGCACATTAATATGCAAAAAAATAGTAGATATGACTAAGAATTTAACTCTTCCTAATCGTTTCTGTTCAATTGATAGCTGTTGCTGCTTTATACTGTCACTGCTACAGGCAAATCCTACCAGTGATGTAGATAATTAGCCTAAGCGTTTCTGTTTAACTCTATTAAACAGGGCAAGACTGCCAAGGCTGACTCACATGGCTAGGATGTGATACTGGTGCCCTAATGGGAAACATGCTGCCGCCACACAGTCTTTAATTACAAGGTCCTCTGACAGGCCTTTGCTTGCCCTGGCTAATTCTCTACGGCAGGCACACACATGCATACCGAATAAAGGCTACACTCTGGTAAAATACTTGACTGACGTACAAAATCAATGTAATTAGACTACATGATAGAGGCTCTGTGGCAAGACAATCTGTATTAATGACGGAAAAATCTATCAAGCTCTCTCTGTACCTTTCAGTCCTCAGTCATGTACTCGTTCTCTCCCCTCTTTCAAGTCTAATTTATGTTTCAAAGAAAACCATTAGCACAGAGCCACAAAGAGACTGGCACTGTCACAGAGGTTGCAGATAAGCAGAGCCGTGCACAGCCTCGGGATGGGGATACACAGCAGGTGCTGCAGACGACACACAGGCCTGAGCAGCTGACAGAGTTAGAGAATGTGACCTGATAACTTTACTGCAATGTCCCACATAAATAAAGACACTAACTCTGGCATGACATTCCCATTGTACGTGCCAGCCTAATGCTGCATACTCTTAAGCAAAAGGTCTCTAAACTAGGAGATATTACCAACTTTTAAGCTTTATGGCATAATAATAATAATAATATTTTTGCTAATTAAGCATAAAACATGAAAGTTGTTCTCTTTTTCTAAAGCATCCTTTTTTCCATGCAATATTCAGACTTTTTCACATCTTTTGTGAGGAGGAAAAGGCTAAAGACCTATCACTTTTGATGTGTTTTAATAGTTTAACAAATTAAACAACGCTTATAAGTGAGCCATCCAAGGAATAGTATCTATATTAAGCACAATGAACTAACTCAGATGACTAGGCATTACACTTTAACACCCTGGTTTGACTCATAGTATATAAAGCAGATTCTGTAAAAAAACAAGTTATTTATATACAATATCTACAATGAAACACAATAAATCCAGAAAAGACAAGAAGACTGAGATTAAAGTATGTTATACAGTACTTTTCAACAGTTTTGAGCCACTCCTTCTTTCATTTTACTTTGCTTTTAAGATGAAGACTTTCTTGTGTTTTTTAATTGCTCTTGAGCAATAGTTCTCTAGGCTTTCTGAAGCCTTTTTAAAGGTTTCCTTTGGACAATGGATGCATTTTCACTCATTTTCAATCCAGTCCTTGTATATGACCTTTATCAGAAGAAGTGGCCAGCCTAAACAACTAGCTATAAACAATATCTAAAAGTGTTTGTCAAGAAGCCATTCTTATGAAAGAGAAACAGCAAGAAGAGCCTGAGGTATGTCAAATTACAGAACAACTCATGGAACGGCAAACCCAAATTTGACCGTTTTGTATGTATGGAGAAGATCAGGAGAGAAGTTCAGTATGTGTCTACAGCCATCTGCATAGAATACTAGAGGCTCTGTCATGGTTTACAGATGCATTTCAGCCAGTGGTGTTCGGAATCTTGTCAAAATTGTCGGAATTATTAACGCAGAAAGGTACAGGCATATTTTAATTATGCAGTACTATCTGGAAAGCATCTGACTGGCAACAGTTTATTTATTCAGCATCACAATGACCCCAAACACACCACCAATGCAGTTAAAAACACAGCTTGGTACAAAAAAAAAAGAAAGAAAACAGGAAAACACACAGAGGAGCACTATCAGTCATGGATTGGCTTCCCCAGAGACAGGACATCAACATTAAAGAAGCAGTGTGGTATCATCTTAACAGATAATAGAGTCTCATTTAAGAACCCTGGTTACTATTCCTAAAACTTAAAGCTTGTTTAAGAGAGTTCAGACTATGTTAAAAAATAAAGGTGGTCATACCAAATATTATCTTTCAAGCTCATCAGAAATATACAACCGGTTTTTGCTTTATATACTGTATTTCTATATAAATTTGTACATACTGCACCAATTTCTAATTTTCCTAGCACAATATAAAGAAAAGGGTGATAGCTCAAGAATTTTGCACAGTACTCTATCTGTGGTGGATAGTATAGCCCTCGCTTTTACTTCTTCTAGTCAGCTCAGATTTGGCTGTTCTACTCTGTGTGTACTGTTGTGAGGACTGTAGGACCAATGAGTGGATACAGAGAGAATAGTAAACATAAATCAGAGGCTCATGGGGGCTGAGTTTTTAAGATATTATATTTTCAAATGAGACAAAACCATTTATGTCACTATACATCAATAATATCTAACACAGCATAGCCTCTCCCCTACTATCCATATACAATTTAAGCTTGCTCTTAAATTTCCCATGCAGTATTGAGATAGACATAGCACCAGTCAGATGTTTAGGTGTGGAAATTAAACTATCCAATTATGGTTATTACATGTTCTATGTTGTTGTAGGTAAAGGTTCTACTGTTTTTGGCAATGGACTCCAGCGGCTTTGAAGAGAATCTAATGGCTACAGTCTGATGAGAAGGTTCTGCTGGCACTAGAACCACTGAAAATTAATATAAAGGACTCTTAAATGCCTTTTAATTTGTTTTAGGTGGCTATAATGTGTTTTGCTGTTGATCAAACCTAAAACATTGTGCCAGCTGGCACTCCTGTATGGTGGTGTGCTGTGATCTAGTGTAATTAATACACCAAGCGCAATTTAAGTATCCCATGCAACCTCACTTCAAAGAAACCAAAATACCCCATACTGAGTAAAAACAATTTTCTCAGCAAAACTGCTATTATATTAAACATTATAATGAATTATGTAATATGATATTCCAACATTTCCTGAAAACTGCAGCGGCTCCTGACTGAGGAACTAACTGCTTTGAAATGCAGGCTACGAAAAAAATTCATACATTTTTTATTTTAAATTGTTTGAATAAAAGTAGTTGTGATAGCTCACATGCAGAAAATATATAGATATATAACCCATATCACCACTCAGTCTAAAAGTACAGGGACATGAAGCACGGTGCAAAAGTCTTGAACCATCTTATATTTCTTTACATTTTGCTTGGAAAATAGGGAATAGGTGCAGCAATTTATTGAAACATACAGAAATACAGTATATAAATTCAAAAACAATTCTTAGTTTCTACAGTTCTGACAAGCATAAAAGCCAAAACAAATATTAATTAGTCTTCGGTGAATACTTCTCCAGGCTTTGTCAGGACACTTAAAGCTCTTCTTAGGATACTGGCTACCTTTTGTTCCGTTCCGTCAAGTTGATCCCACACTAATATTGAGGTCTGGGTTCTGGGGAAGCCAATCCATGACTTATAGTGGTCCATTATAGATTTTTCTATCTAGTTATGCTCGTACAGCGTTGGCAGTGTTGGGACCACTGTTGTGCAGAACAATGAAGCTCTGGTCATTTAGACGTTTTCCAGATGGTACGGCATCATCTGATGGCACTTTTCTGTATCCATAAATCCATCAATTTTAACAAGATCCCAAACACCTCTGGACGAAACACAGACCCAAACCACAACGGAGCATCTACTGTGTTTACAGATGATTGTAGACACTGACTGCTAGGGCTGCAAATACTGATTATTTTAGTACCAGAGTAATATATTAAATATTATGTTGATTAGTCGAGTAATCAGATAATAAATTATTTTTCATTATTAATGAGAAATAATAGATATTCAACAGAGAAATGAAATGCTCATCTTTTTCCATTTTAGAAATGACATTACGACTGCACATAACATCTGTTAAAAAATAAAATTGTATTTACATGCCAAATTAAAATTGATTTCTTTTAATAAAACATTTTCTTAAGTGCAAAAATAAATGATCTCAAGTACAGTAATGTCAAATAAAATAAGGTATAAACTAAGTGCCTTAAATAAAATCCCCCATACTCCGTCTTAATAGGAGGCAAAAAAAAGTTCTGAAAGTGTTTTATTTCCTGGATGACATAGATCCTCTATGTCTACTCATATATATATATATATATATATATATATATATATATATATATATATATATATATATATTTGTTTTTGTTCATGTGTGTATGTGTCTGCATGTTTAAGTGTGCAAGTGAATGAGTGTGTCTGTGTATCTATAAGCCATTAAAAAAGTACTCGGTGGCTACAATGACGAAAAGTGACTATATCAGCTTTCAGAAGTTTGCATCCTGTGCTTTGATGAAACATTTTTATGTTGCTGAAAACAGACGTTTTTATTTTAATAATTAATGTTAGTAATAATTCAATGTCTAATCTAAGAGTTTGGCCCATGTAGATTTTTACTGGTCTGTGGGGAAAAAAAACTGGTCTGTGTTACAAATACAATTTTATTAGCATAAATTTTTAAATATTTCACTTTGAGTCTGAAAAATTTGTTTAAGTTAATATGGTCTAATACACCCCATGCCCCCCATTACACACACCTGTTTCTTGCATGTGTCGCAGGTCACTGTGATAGAAAGTGGGACGGCTGCCATCAGCCTTTAGCAAGTCACCCAATTTAAACATCATAGACTAAGTTAACATTTATCCTCCCATAAGAATGGCTCCTTGACAGCCACATCCTCCTGATGAGGCTTCGGTAAACAGTATATAGATCCTGTCTCGGGTCCTTTATTGGATATTTTTCTATTTCTTCAGGAAATGACTTTCAGATACTCTTAATATGTTTTTCTTTAGGATTTTTAAGACTTGCCACTTCTTCTTTTGTCCTACACTTTTCCAGTTAAGTTCACAATGCACACAAGTCAAAGTTTTCAGCTCTTTTTGTTTTTATACCTAATCTGTGCAAAAAAAACAATGTTTCAGGCCTGTGAAACTATATTATCTTATGTATTTTTTACAGATTAGACAGAAAACGAACAAACGATGTGCTTTGACAACAGCCTGCAAAGAGTCGATACGATGCAACGATACAATTCAAAACTGTTTTTTTGTTAAGTTGTCAGTTATGTGTCGAAACAACAATGCTTGATCACTTGAGTTAGGTTCCTTTTTGTGCTTGAATAAATCATAGATCAGTGTTAAGAGTGTTCATTCAAAAAAAGGAAAGGTCAGTTACAAGAACAGGACTAAAAAAGACTAAAAAAACAGCCAATGTCCAAAGAAAACTAAAAGACCTTCAGAAAGCCTGGAAACTATTCACAATAACCCAAGAACTTAGAAGGAAAAATTATTAAAACATAAGCAACACCTCTTTCTAAACTTACATTAATTTTAACCGGAACAAGATGTCCTCTAAGCTGGACAAATAACAATGATCTCTAAGTGCATGCCAACTGTAAGAAATAAGCACAGGGACCATTTACAAATTCCAAGATCAAAAAACGAAAAAGAAAAACACATCTCTATGTTTACATAAAAATACCTGCTGTTAGCAAGAGTGTATTGATAAGTAAACCAATAAAATATGCATCCTTGTTGATTAATTTGTCATAATCCCAATGTTAAATAATACACATAGTGATTAGCTATAAGGAAAATTCTATCAGTGTTTGTCAGAATTTTATTGTAATCCTGGTTTTAGCCTCTATATACACACAGACACGACATTAATATGAACGTAATCTACCAAGAATCACACCCTTCTTGCCTGATCTTTTACCGTCAGTTAACATGCTGATTTAGAGTGACATGATAACTTTAAATGTAACACACAATTACACTCATTCAGTCGTTAAATTATCCCTGTCAGCAGGCCAAAGAAGATTAAATGTGTATCTTGATGGCTAAGGAAACCACAGTGTTCCAAGTCAAATTAAAGCAAATGGGATGAAAAGTCTTGTTACTTTACCATTGCTTTGTTTGATATGAATATAAATGAGGCAGGTGTAATCTCAATTTCCAGCTCTCATATCAGAAGGATATGGATAACACCTGTTTTATTAGAAAACCCACACAGAGGGAAAACCTCTGGGATTTTCAGATACATTTGAAGACTTTGTCCTTCCTTCCAGGTTCTGGCACTGCCCGCCTAACTCTCAAGCAACAGCAGCAAAAAAAAACAAAAAAACTTCTGTGCCTCGAACAAATCAGTGTAGAAGTGCTGCAGAGACGAGAGTAAGTATGACATTGGTATTCTAGGGAGAGAGGGAGTGAGCTATTTTCTCAATATCATAAGGCTAAAGCTTCTCAGAGGGTTGAAAATAGATCGCAGGACCAATTCCATTGAATTTCTGCCAGTAATTTGTGGAGACAAAATGTATTTACTGACTAAGATGTAAAACTGTATGTGTATTTTTTAACCCTACTAAAAACCCAATATATTCCATAGACTGTTTTTGACTTAGAAAAAAAGGTATAGGTATAAATAAAAACTATAATGGAGGAACCCATTACTGTTTAGTTATCTGTAATGTAATCATTCCTTTATCACATTTGTACCATTAGGGGAAAAAATATAAACCACAAAATCTGACATGGAAAAACAAATTAGTCCTTTCTTTAATTTGACACAAATAAACGAGGTTTCTACAATCTATGACCGTCCCCCAACATAAACTCTGCCTCATCCATCTGACCATGTAGGGTCAGGGCTGTGCGATATAACCAAGTATGAAATGAATGATGAAATGAAAACACCATTATTTTAAATTATATGCTAATGTTTGTTTTGTGGTGTCGCGAAATACACTGTTTACTGCAATATTTTTTTATTGGGGCAAAAAGAAAACAAGCATGGCCCGTGAAGATGAGGCAGAACCAGGTAGCTTGAAAAAAAAAAAACAGACTAGTCAAAACAAATCGAGGACCTTATTCTTAAACATGGGGCTACCTCTGACGAATGGATATAGTTTGGTTATGAAAAGTCTGACACGGACCGGAACACTGTACTATGCAAATCATGCCGCAAACCGGTCCCCACCACAGACTCAAACACGACAAACCTCTTCTACCACCTACGCTATCACGTGAAACCATACGGAGAGAGTTTATGGATGAGAAACAAAAAAGAGCCGTCAGGTGCTCAAAATAAACCTTAGACTTGTTAGAACAGGCTTTTCTCGCAGCACACCGTGTAATAAATACTCACAAAGAAAATTGTGGCAGTTACAACTTATATCTAAAAATACATAGTTTCATGCATCAGTCAAAACTCAACGCCCAGCTAAAAACACTTTACACAGGTCGAGTTGCCCAAGATTCACAGCATTTACAGAAAATGCACTATTTTGTGATATATATTGTTATCGGGATGAGAAATGTCTAATACTGGGATATGAGATTTTGGTCATATCACACAGCCTTAGGGTCAAGAGTGTCTCAGAGGCCAGAATCACAGGGATACTCTTGTGTTTGCATCCTTCAGCAAGCTCAGAGAGCTCCCGCCCTTGACTATTTCTGATTGGTTTAGACCACATTATGGGCATAATGTGTGTCTGTTGTTGACCACATGGAGACTTTCAGAATTGCAGAAACTTTTTTTTTTCTTTACTCAAACGGGTGGTCGCACCGGTGCGACCTAAGATTTTTTTTAGTCGCACTATCAAGAAATTAGGTTGCGTGTGCGACCAAATTGGTTGCACTCTAGAGCCCTGACGACGCTGCCAATTTTCAGAGTCATAGATAAAAGCCCCATAGTGCATGGCCTGCTTCTTCTTTTTTTTAATATTGTAGGGGATACTGAAGAATCATCAGGGTCTGATGTTTTTGAGCTGGACGCCATCAACCTGGGAGGAGCAGTACATTAGAGTATAAACGATTACATTTCCTGTTCCCACTAGGTGGCGCTTTAACTATTGCTGACAATGTGCATATAAATCTGTTCAGGGCACGACTTTCATCAATGAAGTTTGGGAGACATTGGACTAGATTTCTTTGAGTTATAGCAATTTCGTGCTTCATAGCCACAGATCGAAATTCGCCATGCTGTAAGAATCACGCCCTTGGATGAAAACTCAGTTTTCAGTGTAACCTAACACTAACTTATTAAGGCTTTTCTAGACAAATTTGAGGTTGGTGGGGTCAACTGCCTTGAAGCTGTACCCCAAAATGTTAAATATGATATTTTTTAATTTAAAACGGCTGACTTCCTCTTGGATTTGCATCACTGGGTCCCGTGGACTTTTTCCTCAGTCTTGTTACATGTGTATACCAAGTTTGGTTTGATTTAAAATAAACATTTAAGTAACACATAACAGTACAACGTTCAGGGAATAAACATGCCCTAAGGAATCCTTTGTGTAGCCCTAACTGATCTTAATAACTGGGAGATAACAATGACTTGAAGACAAAAAGGTAAATAAGTCCAGTAAAAGCAAGACTATCTTATCAGTTTAAGAGAACTAGAGAAGATCTGGCAATGGGTCACACCGACAGCAATACTAAAGATACACATAAAACACAGAGATTTCTGTATTTCTACAAAAAGACAATTTTAGCATGCCAGAAAAGTAGATAAAAAGAACCCAGTTAAACAAAAAGAATGATATCAGTCTTTGTCATTAAGTGATTGAGAAAAAATATCCAATATGTCATCTCCACAAAGCACTGATACACAGAACAAAACAATGACCACTGGGCTGATGGAGAACTCAAGAGTTTAAATAGACTAAGGAAATATAACATGACTATTTATGCCAACATCTGGTTTTCTTCCAGGATGGTTAAACGTTTATGCAGCTTTTTCTTAAAGTATATATTTTCACTTGTTTTTACCAGCATCTACAAGAACATAATGTGCAATAACCACTGTTAAAAACGCCAAACTTAGAAAAACATACTAAGTAAAAGGCATTGTGTAAAAGGTGTGGGGTGCTGTGAGAATACATAGTAGGAGAAAGGAGGAGAAACTTGCAAACCCAACAAATGACTGCAATTCTGAATGGTACATGCTCAACATTACAAAAACAGGGTCTGCAGGGTCACAAATCTGTTTCAGGTACTGTAGGTGAAATCATTTCAGAGTTGCTTAAGTGGGGTGAGTTCCATGAAGGATAGCTGAATAGTACCCAAAAACTAAGAAAATCGAGTAGTATGGTTACTTATAATTCACATCCTTAGATCCATCACAACACTTCACCTTACTATAATTGCATAGTGCAAATGCAAACACAGAAAAAGAAGGTAGTTTGTTTTTTTTGAAGAGCTCCCCAATGGTTAGTGCCCCTCAGGGAGCCGCCAGGAGTGTTTGGAGATTGCTCAACGCAAAGAGTATCAACACTAAACTCCACGGCTATCCAGTAGCTGTTAAAAATGTCACATAAGACTTTTTAAAAAAAAAAAAAAAAATCAAACTTCATCTTGGTCCTATAGGGAAAAGGTGAGATAAAACCATTTACATTTGATTGGTTTTGTTGGAATTTTCTCAGAATACTTTATGGCACTTTCAACAAAATTTGTTGAGACATTTAAGTTTGAAACCAGAGGTCATAACTAAGAAAACAACTGGTGAAAATGTTTGAGTTTAGTTATGCACTCAAAGGAATGAAACCTCCCACACTCTGTCACTTTTATTGACTTTGAAAACTAAGTTATAGATAAACAGCATCAGATTTGCATCTATTGAAATGGAAACAGAGAAAACAACCACATTTAATGAGCAATCATTAACTCTCAATGTAAGCCTGCAGAACTCAGGACATTGATCAACCTAATATCCATTCATAGCCCTAATTAAGTATGCCCTCAGATTGCTTTTGGGCCACGCTCGCACCATTGCACACTTTGAAAATAAAGTCTTTGTTGAAAAAAACTAGAGAACTAGACCAGGCCACTTTTGTCCAACTTTGATGTCCAATTTCAGTTTCCTGTTCACCTGAGACAGGGTCTCTGAAGTTTTTTTTTTAAGCTTTCTAAACTACCATGGCCGGGCGGACTAAGAATCTACAGATATCAAACCTGCAAATTATTGTGCAAGAAAATGCCAGTAGTAGGTTCTGAAAAAAAAAAACATAATGTCAAAAAATGTGGCCTCTCCGTATAATGCATTCATGTGTGTTTGGACTTTTGAAAAACAGCAAAGAAGTATAATACCCTGGCATATTTACAGCTACAGCTCTACGGCCTATATATTAAAAACTACATGTGCCCCATAAAACAGCCATGGAAGCAATATGTAAAAAAAATTCAGTTAAAAAAAATTGCACTACTTTATAAACATACTCTGCTTTGCTGGCTGGATGGTTGGCTGCATAGCTGAAAAAACATGCTTCCTCGGAGCAATATTTCAAAAATATGAACCCATTTCTCAAATCTTCTTTATTTTAAATCAGGTAAATTATGTAATAAATCCTACCAGTGGTGCCCATGCAGGAAAAATACAACCCTTTTTCAGCA
>VUQR01003035.1:8605-19433 GCA_015108515.1 Hemichromis elongatus
ATTTTGCATTCAACCCCCCCCCCCCCCCCCCCATACTATTAAGCCCATTACATCAAATGAAAAACACATAGACTTATAATGGCTGATATACACAGCAGAGTGCCTGCATAGAAAGGTGAAATTGCGTGGGATGATACAGCCTACAACCAGCCACCTTAAAGATGCCATCACGATCTTTACACAACCGCAGGCGGCTCGTTAAATGCGCTCCCACTCTTTAGTTTGGTGGTTTTATATATATATATAAAAATGCGTCAATGTAGCGGTTTAGCCTTTTCTTCTTCCGAGCGCGTGTAATGGGGGGAGGGAGCAATTCCTGTTGAAACCACGAGGGGGCATCGTGACTGCGTCCATCCAACAGGTGTAGGCTGGTGTGAAGCTGAAGTCTACCTGTAGACCAAAAAACAACAAAACAATAAAACAACAACTGACCTGCTGCTGCCGCAGCGACAGGGACTGTAAAGTACCACTCTTTACATTTTCTCTCTTTCTCGCTGTGTGTGTACTTTGATCCCAACTGTGTAAATGTGAGAGCAGCATTCTGGGCTCATGACAACATTTTATGAAAAAAGAAAAAGAAAAAAGCAAGCTATAATAACCAACGGAGGCAAAAGATGCCGTCTTAAGATCCCGGAAGGTGTTTATAAATTGAATGTTGAGTCCCGAAGTGACTATAGCGAGAATACACTATAGAGGGTTTTCATTAGGGGAATGAGTCATGTCCAGATGCTCTCCTGCTTCTTATACTTGCAGGGCTACTCGTGCTGACTCGCACATGATACCACCCCCCCCCTCCTCCCCCCACCTCAAACACGCCCACACATATACACTTTCTTTGGAGGCATTGCGTTGGTCATGATGGTTTCAGAAAGACCGCAGGCGGAGAACCCCAAGCGGCAGCCCTACCATAACATCGCCACTTCCAGCTGCTGCACCTAATCGTCCCCGTGTTCCTCAATTCTTCCGTCCATTGCAGAAATCACTGCAGTACTTTTCCAGGCGCAAACATGTAGGGGTGGGGGGTGTTTTAACAGGCAGAGGAGAAGGTAGTTTTGTGTTGGTGGGGGGGAAGCAACAGTTCGGCGCAGCCTCCGCGCCAGTCAGTGTGGATTGACCTGGCGCTGTCCGTGGTGCTGAAATCTGGAGCTGACGCTGTCCACGGTGCTGAAATGCGGGGACGCAGAGCCGCCGTGTACCTACTCAGTACACACTGTACTTTATGAAGGCTAAACACATCACTCCGGTGAATATCCCTTCTCTGCCTCAGATAACATGCTGGCTCGCGAGGTTCGGTATTTCTCCGGCATCACTGCAGATGAAGCCCACGCTGCTGAACTGTTGCGATAAATGGTAATACAGCCCCTAAAGCCTACTATCAGTCCCTCTCCTGCCTCATCTGTGGTGTTAGTGGCACCATTTTGCATTTCCCCCATATCTTCTTCCCTTGTTATGTCACTGCGTGTAATGTTTTCTCATATTACCCATATTACCATGCGCAGATATGAAACAGAGATGTGGTCCGACAGCATCCAACCGGGCCTTTCTTTTTCATGTTATCCTCACAGGCTCCATTTAAAAGGAGGCAGCTGAAGACCACCTCATGAAACGTTAATGGCTTTCTTAGAATCCTGGCCTACGCATTGTTTGATTCTTGTTTGTGTTTATGGCAGAAATGTTAGTTTCTATATCTGCTAGTACTGTTCACCCTTACTTTAAAATGGCCAGTTTAGATTATTCTAATACACAGTTAAGTTCATTTTTCTTGTTTTTCACATAGGAATTGGTTCTTAATTTATCAAAAGTAGCTAAAAATACAAGGCATTAAGCTAAAACATTGTGATATAAAATAACAGTTAGGATCCGAGGAGTTAAAAAAAACACAATAACAGAATATTGAAATTATTACAGTTAAATCACAAGCCTAAAATTAGTTTTCTTTAAATATTTTCTTCCTACAAGCTGAAAATTTTCTTTTTCTTGTGCGCAAATGAGTCACTGATGGATTCTTCTCATATAGGCAACAATATTCCTTTACACTTTAATTGGATAGAGCTCAGACTGCAAGTCAGTACCTGCCCACATGAGAAACTAATCAGATGTCTTCATCTGTGTCTACATGGATGTGGCTCAGAAGCGAAGCACCAAGTAATCAAGCAGTCAAGGCCATCATTTGAGACAACTTTAGGGTTAAATGTTTTCATGACAGAATAAAAGATAGAGGTAATGTTTAGCTGACAGTGGGATTACAGACATTCACCCGAAGTAGCATTTCTCCAGTTTCATCTGTCCTTCCTCTCATCTGCAGTGGAAAGTCTAGCAAGCTCGATCCAGCGACTGTTTCGTGGTTTTATCATGGCCTCAGGATCGGCTTCTTCATTTTTACATTTCCTTTCTTGTCCCTTTGCTAACTTGTCACTAGCGCAATAGAAGCAGGTATTGTTAATGGTGTGACAGCAGTGTACACTGGCATTTAAAAGATACGCACACTCCTGCAGTTGGGTGGCATGGCTAGATTTCTGGGACACTAATTTGGAAGCAGATATAGTGAAATGCTCCTCTGCTTCTGTGGCAGAAATCGCTTGGTTGGCAAGACTTCGGTGCAGTAATGTGTCTCAGCAAGTGAGTGTGCATTCAAGTCGTGCTGAACTCCATGACTCAGTGGGCGAAGCCCAAAGACCATTGTGTAATTTTTAACTTACCAGAAATCTGGGACAGGACTATTCAATCCAGGAATGCAGGACTTTCATAGTGTGCATACTCACACTGTATTACTTAAAGGATAGTTAAAGGATGTATTCACTAAGCAATTCAGCATCAGCTGTACTTGTTATGGCTCACTGGAACTAAAAGGGAAAAGAAAACCCATGTAAATAAGTTCACTCCCTCACCGCAGCATAGATAAGCACAGTGTCCTCTTTGATAAAACATTTCTCACTACAGTGGTGCCATTAGCACTCAGTTGTTTGAAAATACAGCAGACAATTTATAATCCATAACAGTGTTTACTGTTGTACTGCCAGGTTTTTTATAGCATTACCACCTTCTCTGCTGAATATTTCTCCCCTGCGGGCCATCATGCAGTTAGGTGCTGTATGTGTCTATCACTAGTTCTCAAGCAAGGCCATATGGTTCTGTTTAAAACTACATTGTATTACATATAGCAGTGAAACATTTTTCAGGACATGACAGCAACAGTCAGTGTTTACACTGGAAGCAATACAAGCATCTCCTTCGTCTGTTGTACAAAGGGAAAATTGATTTTATTTCAGAGATAGACATGTCTCAGGAGTAACAGGAAAGAGAAGGGTAGACAAGGAAAACAGGTCAAAGATGAGACTTAAACAAATGCACAATAGACTGATGTTAAACAAGAGTGTAGAGTAAAATCTTTTTTTGTACAGAGTGCATATGCTGTCATCTCAGCTAGTAATATCACTGATAGCAAATAAACACTAAATGTGACTTACTGTTTTTTAACAATACAGTTTGTTGCATTTATAACACAAACAGACAAGCAAACAGAAACACCGAGGAAACTAATAAATTCTACACGCAGCATCCGTATTCCCGGGAACGACATGCCCAACTTCCACGTAAAAAATATCCGTTCGTCAGTTTAGAAATGACAAAAACTCTTCCGACAGACTAAAGGCAAAATCCAAATCTTACACATATTTTTTAAAAGGAAACTTTTAATCGTTGTTTGTACTGTGTATATTGCATTGTTTCACAACACATTTTTCTTTCCTCTCTCTGGTAATGTTTAGTCATTATTATCATAATTCTGGTTTTTCTACAAAACTAGTAGAAATAGATTTGGATATTTTAACCTTCCTGAGGTTTCAGACTCAGTGGAAAATTTTTCATTTAACATGTGTAAACATACCCAGTATATTATTAAAATGACTTTAACTCAGCAAGAGTTACATAATTTTGCATTAAACAAGTCTATCCTTTCTATTAATTTGTATTTACACCTCTTCATCATAGCGATCGTGGCTCAAAAGTTGGCAGTTCGTCTTGTAATCAGAAGGTTGCCGGTTCGAGCCCTGGCGCCGAAAGTCTCGGTCATTGTGTCCAGTAGGCAACTTCACCCGTTGCCTACTGGTGTCGGTCAGAGGGCCCGGTGGCGCCTCCCCTCTGTCAGTGGGCCCCAGGGCAGCGGTGGCTACAATGTAGCTTGCCATCACCAGTGTGTGGATGACTGAATGTAGTGTAAAGTGCTTTGGGGTCCATAGGGACTAAGTAAAGTGCTATACAAATACAGGCCATTTACCATTCATTAGTATTGCCATTCGCTAATCTGATGCAGATGTAATACATGACAAATTTCTTGACTTTGCCAAAATTCTTAAATCTCTCTATTTAACACTGTGGAGATGTGGATGGGTTCGAGGTTGGGGGGTTCTCAGTTGCCACATTTATCTACAATCATTGCTTGAAAGGCCCCTTTACACTGCATCACTACAGGATTGAGTCAAGGGGGACTTTGGTGTTCACTCATGCAGTCAGCTTGCTATTTCGAAAACCACGCTGAGTCTGTTACCACATTCTCTGATTATATTAGCCTTTTTCCTACACACCATTGGTGGCAGCATTGCTGGTGAAAAGCAGTGAGTTAGAAAGAATAGCCCGGCAGAGGAAAAGTGTGATAGAGTCTTACGATTCTCACGATGGCATGATTCATATCCTCCAATTTGAGTTTAATCCCTCTTGGTGATTCTTTGTAGTAGGTGAACAGTGTAATGCTTGATGGCTATAACGCTGGAACTTTTTGCATGAGATAATCTAAGGGTAGTGCCTCTTTTGTCACATGTGAGATGTTTATGATGAAGGCTGGGTCCTCTCATAGAAACCCAACTGCAGCCTGTCTTCTTTCTCTGTGCCAACACAGAATACTGGACTCTTAAAAGCTTTGCCACTTTGAGTTTGTATTTTCGCCTGTTGATGCAATACAGTAAGCATGTATATGCATCTGTGCGGTTCTCTTTCTTACTTAGATTGAATTCATTATTCCGGAAAATTGCTGCATTTACACCTTCTGAAAGAATGATAAAGCCATGAGCTCATTTTCATTCATTTGCTGCTGATTATAAATTATTTATGAAAATCCTTTTTCACTTTCACTCAGCTCTTACAGTCACAACCTAGAAGCTTGACTCCCAAAGCTAAACTTTCAGAAAGATGTGTAGCTGACAAATAAATAAAACCAGGTGGCACGTATGGAAGAATTGACATATATTCATGTTGTACATGGAACAATGTAGGTGAGAGGACAGCAGGAGTCTCCTGCTGTGCTCAATCCCCCATAATTCCTTCCAATGATTTACTGGTTACACAATAGCAGCCCTCAGATGCCGTGTGGATCATGAATTCAACTAAATAGAGGGACAGTCTGGGCTGGTATAATGTTGCTGAGTAGAAAATGTTTGCTTTTGGCCAAAATTTTCTACTCCTTGTCCCGTCATTCCTTCCAACATCCTACGTTCAACATGTTGAAGTCTGAAGCTGAATTTTGTTGGTTATGTTTTGAAGATATGCTAATGCTGCGCAGATCTTAGGCACAATGAAACAAGTGTGTGTCTGCGTGTTTACACAGCTTGGAGGTTTTGTGAGGGAGGACTTTGAAAATATGAGCTTGCATTCTGTGCCCAGCTCTCTCAAACATGACAATCTCATCTTGTTCTGACGTGGCCTCTGTTGAAGAGTTTTTAGATGCTGTGAGTGCAGGTTTTGCAATTCAAATAAAATCGAGGCCATTAAAGAATAGGTCTCTGAAATAGGAAATACTTAGCCCTGACTGGAGGCAGAACGGAAAAGGTGACAAGGATGCTCTTTGAGTCTGCCCATCACTCTTCCTAATACAGCTGAACTCTAGTGCAATGCAGCATCCATAAGCTTGCCATTTTAAAATGCCCTGATCCTGCAGCAGTTACAGTGAAGAAAGCCCTCCAGTTTGTGATGATCTGTTGCCATAGTTACCCGAGCACAGGAACTGAGCGCTTGCTATCCTCAAACAGGCAACGGAGCTGAGCTCAAGCTCCTCCTTCTCTTCCTCCCCCTCACTGGTTCCCCTGGCTAGTTCATTAGCATAATGATTCACGCCAAACTCTCCTTGAAGGGCCACCATTTGTAGGTTTTTCAAATCATCAGCGGAGTGCCGTCATTATTAAACAAGTTTGTCTTTACTGGGGCTTGTATACTGTTTGTTTCATGGCTCATGTTGCCGAGCTGCAATGCTGCAGAGGTAAAATCCAGCTCCAGAGCTGATGCAATTTTTAAGGCCTTCACTGTGGCTTCTTCTCCCAAAGAATAATCATGTCATCAGCATTTGAGTCAGTGGCCGTTACCAGGGCTGGTGCTGCAAAAAAAGCAGGTGGCATGAGAGGTTTTTGCTAATAAGAACTTGTGATAAATCACCGTTTAGCCATATTACTTAGCCGTTTGTGTGGGCTCTATTTTGGGGGATAGTTCAATTAACTTAACATTAGAAAAAATCGGGCCGCTTAAGAATTAATTGCCTATTAAAATGACTACCCACTTCAGGGTGGGAGCTTGTTTACAGTTTGCTAAGCAGTGCTTCCTGTGTGACATTGTGTTTAGATGTTTGCATTAAACAGCTTATTAAAAGGATGCATTGACTGCTCTGATACAACCCCAAAACACATGCTGTGTGAAGACATGACAGTGATGACATGATGCTCCCTGCTCAATCAGAGGCCACAAAGATGAAAGCAAGCATAGATCTTAATCTGCGATGTGACCTTTGTTAACAGCAGTTAGATAAAAGTGCTGTATGCCTGAATGCTTTTTCAAGACATGGTATCGTTCTTTTTTCTTCTGCACAGTGATCTGCAACTTCAGGTCACCAATATGTCAGGCGCTGGTCCTGGAGATTGGGGAAACTGTACAGATCCTGGAAAAGAGTGAAGGTAAAATCTGCCTGGTCTCTTGTGTCAACTCTGAAAGTATAATGGAGCACATTCCGTTTAGGCTAGCTAAACTAGTTTATTATTATGTGCTTTTATTTGGTTTGCTGTTTACTTTATACAAGTCTGTTCAGATTTAGTAATGTCACTACTTTTTAGACCTAATAAACAAAGCAAAAAAAAAATAAAAATGAAACACTATTTTATGGAAAGAAATAAAATAACAATTCACTGCAAATGTTCATAATTGAACAATAAATTTTAAAGAAGACGCTAGCTGTGTAAATCTTGTGAAGCACACTTTACTTTGTATTTTCATAAGGAGTTGTTTGGTTCCAGGATTTGCTAATACTCCGAACCAAATGTGCTTTTAAAATTTAAAACACAAACAAATCATATTTCAGAGTCTTATCTTTTAGACACTGCAGTGACATAGTTGTTGGGAATTTGACTCATGCCCTTGATGCGGTCTTAGCCCTTTGCTGGGTGATTAACAAGATATGGTAGCTTGATTTTTCACAAAATAGTGAAGAAAATCAGAAAAACAGTAGAAAAAGGTGCCTATAATACCTTCCAAAACCTCTGGAGTTGACATTTTGAATTTCTGTTTCAGTTAGTGCGCTATAAAGGCTTAAACAATAAAAAGAGTTAGTACCCAGTGTAAATCTTAAAGACGCTAGTACTTTTGCGCAGAAACCATTAAGACTACGATAACATCAAATGTAAAAACTGTATCACAGCCACATTATTTCTATTACTAGTAAAAAATTTTGTGACTGTGGAGAAATCTCTTTACAGTAAAATGAAAAAAGCTGAAAACCAATATTGAATAACTACAAATCTGTTGTTGTTGTAAAACCTTCATCACACTGTGAAAACCAATAAACTCACTTAGTTTGACATCTGGCATGTTAGCTTCTAAATGATTCACAAATAACTTCATTTTGCTTTAATTTTTATTTAACAACTTATTTCCATTTTTTGGAAAGATAGTTGTATAACTGATACAACTATCAGTTATAGTTGTATCAGTTTGATCAGTTTGATGTTTGATTCTACAAAGCAACTAAACAAATGCATCCGAATGGCTAGCCTAGTTAACTGCAAGCTAATAATGCCAAGCTAGCCTGCTAAATTAGAAATTACTGTCATAGATTTGTTTACTATTTCATGGACATTACATTGACTATTTAATATCCAGACCACGAGTTAAAGCATTTCACTTTGAAATTCTTTAAAACAATGGAAAAACACGGCACAATGGAGACTTGAAAGTTGAAAATTTTATTATATTTTTGTTATTTTTTGTCAGGGTAAACCTTTATCATGTGCATTTTCCTCTTTCTTTAGGCTGGTACAGAGGGTTTTCTACCAAGAAGCCTTCTATCAAGGTAATTAGAGCATCTTTATTCACTTTTATTAGTGTGTTGATTTCCATACCTTCACTATTCTGCATTAAAATTACGTCAGCATAAGGCATTGTAAGACTCCTATTTTTATTTGCATACAAAGACAAAAAGACACTGTTGGCAGTTCATGTGTTATATCTCTGCAAGTGTGGGCTCCTTTAATAATGCAGCACTTTCCAAAGACTGTAGACTAGTAAAGTTGAGATTATATCAGACAAATCAAGTATCATGAATGCATTTATAAAAAATGGCTGCCCTGCAATAGAATGTGATCTCCACATGAAGCTTTTATCAAAGCCTTAATCGTTTTTTGTGAATGATAATGCGATATGAGAGACGTGCGCCACCAGAAATAACCGTGTCTAGACAACAAAGACCTTAATGGCTGATGAACTTATTGAATATTGCTTTGATTTGACAAAAATAGAAGATTCCTGACCCGTATTTTCCAGAGGTGCTTTCAAAAAGACACATTTTAACCAAGATGTTCTGACTTTATGGCGCGTAAATATGACATCCTCAACATTTTATTCACAAATAAAAGAATATATGATGACAAGAAAAGAAAAAATGCAATAAAGATATGTTCTGTGTCTATCATATGCCTGTGCTTTTAAATATGGCACTAAAATATGCACCGCTTCTGGCTTTCATGAGCAAAATTCTGCGGACGATTCAAATAGTTTTTCCTTTCAACCAGCAGATGGTGCAGTTATTAACCTCATTTTACCAAAACAAGCTATAATATTAACAACTTCAGTTTAATTCTAATCTATATCCCAGATAGATTACACGGGGAGAAGTGCGAACAGAAAGAAAGATTTCAGTCTGACTGAGAGGCAAAATCTAAAAGTCTTAGTTCTCTGTTTAGAGTCTGTTCATGTGGCGTCATTATTAAGATAAATCCTCTGCAATGTGCTCAGTAGGAAGAGGCTGTAGATGCACCACAGTTAGTGCCATAACAGCTGAGAGAGATCAATAGCTGCACTAATTCAACACTACATGGTTAACATATATCTGCCTCCCATAGAGCATAGAAGTGTACAGCAAGCATCATTGCTCACCACAGCATAGCAGTGTGGAAACTCATTGTGCTAACAGCAGACATCTAAATGTTGCCTAAATGTTGCATATTCATAATAAAAGCAATGCCATCAGAAACAAAATACTAAATATGTGGTTGGAAAGATAAAAGCTGAGGGTAATTTTTGCTATTCATTATGTCTCAGTTTGCTCTAAAATGAAGTGTCAGAAGCTTAAGTAATATGCAGTGTTGCTGGAGTGTTTTAAAGAAAGCACAAATGCTGTCCAGTCCTGATAAATGTAGGTGTTAGTGACTACATGCTGTCCTTCTCTACTCTCATCAGCTATTTACAGTTCTTACTAACACCCCTCCATTTTGTTATGTACTCCGCTGCCCACGTTCATTCGCCCCCATACTCTCTCTGAGCTGAGAGAATTACTTGTGCTCACTGTGGCCAATTCTTCACATCTGGTAGATTACAATAAGAAATACGAACTGCAAGGGTGGCAGCCGGCACCACTCAGTCTCTCGTGCCCTTCTGCTGCTAAGCCAACACACAATAGGTATCCTGCACTTTGCTCTGGCTCCCGAATCTGCACTTTTTTTTCTCTCCATTCTTTTGTACAGAAAATCTAAACACGGCAGAAAATGTCAAAATACACGTAAAGCAATTTTTACACTATTGCCAGCAAAAAAATAAATACAAAAATGTAAATCTTTTCTTTTCCAGTTGCTGCACCCAACACGGTTTAGGATAGACTACCTAATAACAAACATACAATACTTTTGGTCACATTGTGCTGGAGAATTAGACATGTAATCCTGTCACACCCAATAACATCTTTGCTCTGTTCTCCATCCACAGGGTATTTTCCCAGTCAGCTACGTCCACTTGAAGAAATCTACAGTGACAAACAGAGGGTAAGCTGTATGATTAAGTGTTTTTATTCAAGCATGTGCAGCATCATAAGTAGAGCACAGAATGTCAGTCTCAAATCTGATTTTCAAACTGCACCACAGGGTGTCCACTCTAGCTGATAGCATTCCTGTCCCAAAATAGGAACTCATCAGGACTGTACGAAAAGGCTTTCCCTTGCAAATGAAACAAAATGAAGCATTGTAACTGATATCAGAATCATAACTCTACTAACAAACAAACTTTATGTAAAGGCTGTAAATATCTCCAGTCACCAGCCACTTTATTAGTTACACCTTGGTTGCGTTGAGTTGAACCCCCTTTAGCCTTCAGCATTGCTTTGATTCTTTGTGGCATGGTTTCAAGAGTTGGAAACATTTCTCAGAGATTTTGATCCATGTTGACATGATAGCTTCACACACTTAATACAGAATTTTCAGCTGCACACCTATGATGTGTGTCTCCTGTTTTACCACCTCTCTGCTTGATTGAGGTTTGGTGACTGGAGGTGATTTGAGTCCAGTGACCTCAATGTCAAGTTCAAGAAACT
>VUQR01003035.1:25729-52026 GCA_015108515.1 Hemichromis elongatus
GAAATGTCTTACTGAGGTTTTGGAATGAAACGATCTACACAACAATGACCTCTACACAGTATATGGTTTATTTGGGTTACATTTCAAGTGCAGGTGTTTTTCTTGTGTATTTCTGCTCCATTACATTTCTGAGGAAATTATTGTTCTCTTAAATACTGTATATATTTATGTCATCTAATCAAGATTCATGTTAGGAAAATTAGTTGCTAAATCTGTAACAAATCAGGATTTTTCAATCTCATAGAAATTGCTATTTAATGTTCCCGAGTATGTTTTGTTCGGATTGTTTTATACCGACTATTATTATGCAAAATTTCAGGTGAATTTCAACTTGATGAAAATTGTGGAGTAAGTGGTGTGCATTGTTATGACTTCTGAAAGGGGGTCATGCCAGAAAGAGTTTCAGAACCACTGTTATTAAGGAATGTTTGAAGATTTTATTATGGTGATATGACGAAAGGACATGTTTGTAAAATTTGTCACAATGTTGCTGAGAACGATTTACACCTTTGTTTCATTTGAGCTAAAAACTGTGTTTTTTACCCCTCTGTTTTTCTTTACTCACCCCGAATCTCTCCTCCCATCAGACACCTTGGCTTAGACCTTGTTCCCAGGAAAGAGTTTGAAATGGTGGATCCAGATCAGATCAGTGTATCAGAGCTATACAAACTGGTATGTTGGCTGGAAATTTTGTTGAACCAATTCACACTATACAAACACATCCCTTTAATTATTAAACAGAATAAGTCAGTGCAGTGCATTTATATTCTTTGGATGATAAAATGCAATTAAAAATGTCCCTGCAGCATGCATAAACTATATATGTAGGCATGACTCACTGTCTTGCACGCTATCCTTTTTTACCTCCCGAGTGCTTTTTTTTTTGCCATTGCAAACGCTGCTTTTCCATATAGGATTGTGTTCTTGGAGTGATGTGTGAATGTACCGATTATCAAATCATCCATAGCAAGGTGACTCACCAGAGACTGCACGGTTCAGCTGTTGGAGCTGAGTCATGTGACTTCTTCTTTATGCTTATCTTACAGCCATATTGAATCTGTCCCTTTTCTTACATGCACGTGACTGTCACCACGGTGATTGCTAACTAGTAATGCATACATAATGCAAAGTGACAGGCCCAGGTGAGGCTGTGGGAAAGTACAGTACATACAAATTAATATTTAATAGTTATTTTTTAAAAATAAATTGCAGATTTAAGCCTTGCTTGCTTTAAGCCAAGAACCAGACCAGAGACACATTTCCATGAATAAGTCATGTCTCAAATGTGCTTTAGTTGTAGTGATGTGGGACTTCCAAATCTATACACACAGAGGAGACTTGCTGAAGCAGATCCAATTTTAGAAATATGTGATTACAGCACAGATGTTACGAAATCTAATGTAATGCTGCTGGAGACTGCTATCTGGGAGGGAGATCCTTTCTTTTCAGTGGCTGAAGCACCATATGCTGATGAAAACACTCTCCAACTGCCCTGCAGCCTCCCATTATCCCCTTGCCATGTTTCTCAGCTTTGCACGCAGAATGTTTGTGCACTAAATGCTCTGTCCAGAAACAACAGTGCAGGTCTTCCTTGCCAGAAAGCCTCCTGACTCTGTCGATGAAAGTGAGCTTGTCTTTGGCAGGGCACAAGACCTTGGCACCTCCTGAAGGATGGGAGTAGAGGAGTTCTTTTAGGCTGCTGAGCAGAGAAGGGGGGTGTGTGGGCGATACTGGCTTTGTCCTCTTCTCTCCCACATGCTCACGTTTTGCCTCATGTGGGCTTCTTTTAGCGCTGCAGGAACACTAGCGTAGCCACTCGGCAATGTACGTAGGTGAAATTTTGTCAGATTTGAAGCATCAACCGGGGCATCGCTCAGGTGGTGTTTGTCTGAAGCTCCTGTAAGGTAAATAAGTTCAAAGCTGTGTGGGATAGTAAAAAAAACAATGGACTCACTGATCTGACATCTTTTCCTCTGAACTTTTTTAGCATGTATCCAGCAGACATTGTGGTCAGCAAAGCACAAACCAGGTACGGCCATTTCAGTGGTGTTCATGAACACATCACAGCTCATTTTCCATCAATCAATCTCATTTTTCATTTCTTTTCCGAATGAGTGTCCTGAAGTCAGGGCACAGCTCTAGCACTAAGGCTATCACATTTAGGCTCTTTGGTGTTTGGTGCCTATAATACTGGTGAGAACCTGATACCAACTGACACCAACACTACCAGGGCGTGAGGACTGGTTCCCACTGGGATCACATATGTCCCAGTGCGTGCACAAATGGGGCTGTAGGCCATGTCATAGTTTTCTCTCGTGTGGTAACACTATTTTAAAGACATGTTGCATTATGTTTGGGGATGCGGTATAAAGTCTGGTGTTTGGCTTTGAGCCCAAGAAGAGTGAAACTAGTGCAATAACTATAAAGATTTACATAAGCATAAAGTGCTGTTAGCACAGTAAAAGCACAGTGTCTTCTTGTTAGTGCACTTTAGCTTTTGTACATATTAAATAAACAAGCAAATATGTGAGTTTCAGAGGTCTTATAAACTTTGTGGATTTTGTGCATTCACATATGCATATGAAAGCTGCCTCTTTTCATTGTTATACTTATACATCATATAAATACAGGATATCGCACCCTCCCTGTTGCCCCGTATAACAAAGCCACCAATTTGCCATCACTCTGTTCATCTTTTTATATCCTAATTGGGATGAAATCCTTCATCTTTACTGACTCCACTATAAATAGACTCTAGTTACAACACTGTAAAGCTTATTTATGAATTATTCAACAGTTTCAATACTTCCATTGATCTGTTTAATAAACACATCTATATACAGAGTGGAAGGTATTTGGACTCGCTCGCAGTGTGGTCTTGTGAGCGGTCACTTTCTTTTTCTATCCCAGGGTGATAGCATAAGACAGCGCCATGGTGACGGTTGCCGTGTCCCTGTGTCGCACCACCTCTTCATCAACCTGAAGAGCTTCACTTACAACAGCATCAGCGAGGATGCAGACGTCTTCTTTTCTCTGTATGACAGTCGCGAGGCCAAACAGATCAGGTACACCGAGGAGTCTCAGCGCGCACCTAACAGCCTTGAATGAGCTTATAGTAAAGTACAAACCGTATCTGCTCAAGGGCACAAACATACACATACACATCTACACACAGTCCCTGTCCAGCAGATTGACGCATTCTGTGGTCGACAGACACTCTGAAACTGTAATCTGGCTTCATCCGCAGTGAAAAGTTTATGGTGAAACTGAACAAAAATGGAGGACCAAAGAATCCAGAGAAGGTTGATCGCTTGTGTGCTCTCTTCACGGTAAGATATTTTTATTTTTACTTTTACTTTCTTTTTATTCCTTTCTAAATCTGTTAACATTTGTTTTCCTGCCTCTCTGTAGGACCTAAGCAGCAAAGACTTGAAGAGAGACCTGTACATTGTTGCACATGTCATAAGAACCGGTAAGTAACGAAAGTATGACGACGTCTTACTCAAGGTTATAACTTTTTAGTGGTTCTCCTTAGCAAATTTTTTCTCTGTTTGTTTTACAGGTCGTATGCTGCTGAATGACTCAAAGAAAGGCCCGCCACATGTGCAGTATAGGCGACCGTATGGCTGCGCTGTACTTGCCATGAGTGATGTTTTCCATACCATCACCGACCTCAAAGAGGAGAAGGACTTTGTGCTCAAAGTTTATACGTAAATATACCATTGAAGCTATTCTTCCTTTTCTGCTTCTGCCTCTTCTCCTTCTGCTTAGCCGTTTCCTGGCTGTAAGGCTTCTGTGCTTTTGTGAATATAGGGTTAACGAGTCTGTGCAGAGCCGCAGGAATCTGTAAATGTTCTAGAAATGTTGAGCATGACAACCTAGTGTTACACTGCTGATGCTTGGTGTGTTTTTGACCAGAATGATAATGAAGCGTCCTCTGGAAAATCAATAGCTTCTCACCCTGGGCCTAAGATAGGGCACTTGGCATGTTGTGAATCTGGCTGCTTCTGTTAGGCTTTGCCACAGAAAGACACTCCTGTACACCAGCCAGCCCAGTGAAGGAAGGAGACATGGAGAAGGAGAGGGGAAGAGGCCAAGAGAGATGACACATAGATAATTGAGCAAAGATAGAGGACAAAGCAAAAAATAACGCCACGCTCAGCATATTTTCTTGTCAGTCAACAGCTAGAGTGTCTCCTCGGTTCTGCACTGTCCTTCTCTGAGCTCGCTCTCGGTCAGTGATCGTCTTTACACTTTGCAATCGAGTTATGTTCTATTTTTCTTGTGGAGTACCATACAGTTCGGTGTGAAATAAAGATTTCTGGAATAGAAAACCGCCATTTTTATTGGCTTTCTCGGTGGACGCAAAGATCCCTTCCCTTTAAAAAGGAAGCAGTGATTCAGTGCTGAGCTGCCTCCAAACTGTCGGCTCTTATATCGCTCCAGTATGTGCATTTCCCCATGCCTTTCCCAGGGGCCTTTGGGCCCACAGTAATGAAAAAGGCTGGTAGAGAGCTGACTGTCAGGTTTGCTTAGTGCGCTGTGCATTTCGGCTAATGTGCTGCTTGATAGCACCTCCCCCTGCTGCTACCTTTTCTCCAGGAGGAAATCAGCCCTGGGACTCATGCTGCTCGTGCAGTCCCCATACACACAGTCCTGAACCATCCATCTGGACCCTCTAATGGGTGTGTTGTTAACAGCCCTACTCAACTGTCTTTCTCTCCAGATGTAACAATGAGAACGAATGGTACCAGGTACACGAGAACATCATCCGCAAGTCCAACACCAAGTATTCAGCCCCCAGCACTAACTATGGTAAATATGCTGTTTCTGCTGATCTACCATTAGATTTCCACCTCTGTTTTTTGTTTTGTTTTGTTTTCTTAATTAAAAAATCAAATACAGCTTTGTTTTTTTGTTTTTTGTTTTAAAAAAGCTAGTTAGATGTAAACAATAAAAGAATTTCCCATATTTTTTTGAAAATTGTAAACACACAGCACACATTTTTTTCTTTAAATGAACATTAAGCTCATCTTGAAGCCAACAACAAATTTCTGAAGTCAGGGCAGAGGCATGTTTACCACTATATTGCATCACTTTTAACTAAACTCTGTAAGTGTTGGGGAACTGACAAGACAAATTGCTGGTGTTTTGAAAGCAGACTGTTGATATTGTATTCTAGCTTTTCAGAGACCTCGTTTATTGTGTTTTTGATTTGTGATATGTTAAATATTTTCAGTAGTTGACAGGTCAACTGCTACAAGGAGGCCAGATTAGCGCTGGAAATATTTCATTGTGGAGAAGAGTCTATATTGGCATTGTATTGCTGAAACAAGGAAGGCTTTTCCTTAACAATAACAACTGAATGGCAGGATAATGTCCTCCAAAATCTGACTGTAGCCTTCCAGTGTGCACAAATATACCACCACATATTCAGGCTATCTAACTGTGCACGATAACAAGCTTCAGCCTCAGTCTGTTTTAAATAGCCTCTGGTGTCCCAGTTAAAAACAAAAAACAAAAAAAACCCCAAAACATTGTTTAATTTTTATTGACGATTTTTTAAGTCTTTTGCAACTGTACTTAAAAAATTGACCCGTTTAACTATAAACTTCTAAATTAAAACAAACACCTGTACATTCGTCTGCATGCAACACATGCAGCTCAGCCAATTTGTTTGCTGCTTTCAAAAGATCACCTCGTGTCTTGTTAAACCGTCTTGCTTTGTGAAATATTGAAAAGTGGAGCGATTGTAAGGGGTGATCTTTCATAATTCACTGTTACATCTCTCCCTGTGAGTATCTCATAGGTTATTTAAGACTCAAGCCTCACAATAATATGTCCCCGGATTTGTGCAAAACCCATATTTTCCCTCGATTCTTTGTGTAAATCCAGAACCCAATTTTTCCCTCCCTCCTTATGTTCTGGCTCTGATCACGTCTCTCCATTCACTCTTCTGTCTGTCTTCTCCTCCCCCACATTCTGACTAATGTCCTTTAAATACCCCTCTGTCCCTCCCTTCTTGCATCGCTCTTCTTCTTTGTCCCTGTGCTGTCTTTTATTCGATTCTGATTTCCACCCACATCCCCACACCTCTTCATTTGCCCTTTTCCCAATTTACACACGATCATTTATGCCCACCATCCCTTTGCCCCTGCCTCCAGGCCTCATCATTTCCCTGCAGCTGCTGCGAGGTGAGCTGGAGCAAATCAGACGGGAGAACCAGGCTGTGTTCAACAGGGCTTTGGCACTCACACGTAAACTGGGTTTCCCAGATGTCATCTTGCCAGGTAAGGAGGCAAAAAAGTAGAAGGTTATAATAGACAAAGAGAAGTTCAGTGTACAACCTTCAGCGTTAACCTGTTAAAACATCTAACTACATGCAACTTGTACTTGTTTTAATGCCTGGCTCCACTAAAGCATGTTAGGGCACCAAAAAGTGAAAATCCTCTGAGTAGGTAGCAAAGAAAACTTGACATTCTCCTTCTGATTGGATGTTATAAGTCACATAAATTAATCCAATGCATTTTAGCTTGGCTCACACACCTTCCGTTGTTTAATCCTTTATGGGTATTTCTTGCCTTGTCCTTCTCTGGCAATTGTGTGGACATGTTGCTTGGTCTACAGGCATGTTATTATAGCTTCCAATCTGGATAGAGACTGGAAAACATGTTAGTGTTGTAGTAGTTGTATATTGAAGTAGTGGAAAAAACTACAGCAAGTACGTTCACTCCAGTACTCCACTAAGGTACTTGCACTAGGGTAGAACATTTTCATTTGATGCTGCTCGGTACCCCTACACATCATTGCATCACATACTTTATCCTGCTGATGTCTGTAGGTGGTTTAGCTGACAGATTAATGACTGTACTATTTATCAGGATTTTACTTTTAGAACATGGTAAAAACTTATAAAACAGAGCACTTGTTCAAATGTGTTAAGTCAGTGACCTCATATCACATTTCAGAAGTCTTTAAGTCTTCTTTCTACTGTGGACCTCACTGCTCAGAGAGTTTAAAGCCCTTTGTATACATTAGTTAAAGTCAGAGGTTTACAAATCTAATATCATACACTCCTTTTTTGGGTACACCTGTTCATCTTCATGTTAACGGAAGTATCTAATCAGCCAATCATGCAACAGCAACTCAGTCTATCTAGGCATGTAGACATGGTCATGATGACCTGCTGAAAATGGGCGAGAAAGGTGATTTAAGTGACTTTGATCATGGCATGGCTGTTTCTAAGTATTTCAGAAACTACCAATCTACTGAGGTTTTCCCACAAAGCCATGTCCACTTTTTACAGAGAATGAGGATAACCTTATTCTTCTGCAGACGTGTTGATGTCAGAGGCCACAGGACAATGGCCAAGCTGATTTGAACTTAAAGGAGAGCACTTGCAACCCAACACAACTCAAACTTGAAGCAGACGGGCTACAGTAGCAGAAGACCACACATGCCATTCCCATCAGCTGAGAAGAGGAAAACTGAGGCAAAAATTCATATAGGCACACCAAAAACAAAGAATTGAAGATTGGAAAAAATGTTTCTTGTTTTGATCAGAGTCAATATCTAATTTGGCCAAAACAACATGAAGGCACAGATCCATGCTGCTCTGTATCAACAGTTGAAGCTGGTGGTGGTGACATAATGGCGTGGGGAATATTTTCCTGGCACACTTTGGGCCACTAGCACCAGCTGAACATCATTTAAACACCACCTGTCTGAGTATTGTTGCTGACCATGTCCATCCATTTATCACCACTGCGTAGACTATCTTCTGTCAAGAGCTTCCAGCAGGATGAAGCACCATTTCACAAAACATCAATCATCTCAAACTGTTTTCCCAAGCATGACAATGAGTTCACTGTACTTAAATGGCATCCAAAGTCACCAGAGATCAGTCTAATAAAGCCCCTTTGAAGTGTGCTTAAATGCAAGATTCACATCATTGTGCAGCTGACAGATGTGCAGCGACTGTGTGATGCTGTCATGTCAATATGGACCATAATCTCTGAAGAATGTTTGCAGCATTGTGGAAATTCGGCCTTTGATAATTCATTGAAATGAGTCCTGCTCAGTACTAGCAAGGTATACCTAATGAAGTGGCCAGTGAGTCTATACACGTGACACACAAAAACATTTTTTTGCAGAAATTATACTTTCACTGTTATACCAACTGCCATTGTGTTCTCTTTGTACTTGAACTTAAATAATAAAAGACACAACTTTTAATTGTAATGGCGTTACACTGCTGTTGCTACTACAAAGTACTTTTTCCACTCCCAGTGTTTTGTAGACTCTTCGCTCTCTCTGCATGAGATCAGCATGTAGGTCAGGTGCAGAGCAGATTTTAAAGAGCAGAGGTCTTTAAAGATAACTCAAAGACAGAGAAAAGGGAGAAGTGTGTTTATTTCGGAATATTTCATCAGCTGACATTGCAGTGCTTTGTGTCTACTGAGAATGCATAATCCTGTCCTCTCCTCCCCTCTCCAGCTTATTTCCAGTTAGCCTGAAATACCTCCCAATATCACTCCTTGTGAGTCATCTGTCCCCAAGGAAATGGCTTGATATAAATAACTATAATCTGATTTTATAAATAACTGCAATATCTGCATGCACTGTTGCCACTGATATTTATTCCATTAAACTCTGACCGCAAAAAAGGTGCTGAGGCAGTCATGAGCTGGTCTTTTGCGACTCAGCAGGGTCATTTTGCATTGAGGAGAACAGTGACATGTATTGCACATTTGAGTCCACATGGAAGCTTAATTTATGTTGACCGCTCCCACTTCCTCTGTGGAGCAGAGGCTCGCTTGATCATGGATGGAGACAGGATTGTTGTCGCAGTTGGGGATTTTCAGAGATGTCTTTGCCTTCCTAATGCAGATTAATTGTTTGCCAACTCCAAACTTCCAGATTATTTTTTCAGGCTCAGCTGACCTCAAAGTGATCTTACTTGAGGCAGTCTTATTTTGTGAAACTCCCTCTGGAGCCACAAAAGGATTCATAATTTTTTTTTCTCTCACGAACAGCATCATTCCCTCTGACAAATTTGTGAAATCATTTCCCCTCTAAGTAAAATTCGGGCTGTTTAATTTTCCTAGGTGACACACGCAACGACCTGTATCTGACCCTGGAGCGGGGGGAATTTGAGAGGGGTGGCAAAAGTGTCCAGAAGAACATCGAAGTCACGCTCTATGTGCTCTACGCCGATGGCGACACACTCAAAGTATGACGCATGTGCACATGAGTTAATACGTGCCATATCATCAGTATATGAACTACAGCAAGTCTAACCTTCCTCCCATGCTTTTGCTTTTTTTTTTGCAGGATTGCATCAGTTTAGGCAGTGGGGAGCCTAACACCTCTGAATATCGCTCGTTCGTCCTGTATCACAACAACAGTCCTCGCTGGAGTGAGATGGTCAAGCTGCCCATTCCTATAGACCGTTTCAGAGGCTCCCACCTACGATTTGAATTCAGACACTGCTCCAGTGAGTCAGTAATGCAACCCAGTGGCAGATAAAACCCCCAGTGCACAAATTTATTCGGATGATTGCTCACAGTATGCAAGGTTTATGCAGCATAGTTAAGTATATGATTCAGGATACTGTGATGTGTTTCCTTTCAGCTAAAGACAAAGGGGAGAAAAAACTGTTTGGTTTTGCCTTTACTCCTCTGATGAGAGAGGATGGGACCACACTCTCAGATGAGAGTCATGAGCTGTATGTGTACAAGGTAAGATGCTGCAAGCCTGTGGTGCTCTGCAGCAGCTGTAGAAAGTGACTCATACCCGAGTGAAAGTCCTGCCTTTATGCAATATCTTATCCTTGTTAGCTACGTGACGTGCAATCAGTTTTTGATATGTGATCATGCATGTGTACTTAGCACATTAAAACATAATTATGTAAATAACTGAGCAAAACACCAAGGTCTAGTGTGGTAGTTGGCAGTTTTGTTTTTTTTACTGCTGCCAGAGAGGAGAGCCAAATTCATTTTTACATTTACTAATTTTCACTGATGTTTAATGGTAAATACGTTACATATACAAGGCACATTCACATAGAGCTTTTATACTATACATGCAGGGCTTCTTCTAACATGCACATACTCTGATGGGGCAGTTTGGGGGGTTTGGTACCTTGCCCAAGGACACAAGGACATGTAAGTTGGAGGAGCTGGGTACCTTATGTTTAGTGTAAAACCTGCTCAACCGTCTGAGCAACAGCTGCCAAAAGCCACAGCTACAGCTACCTTTTTATTGACTAGAGCTGCAGCTCTTTTTGCTGCAGTATTCTTTCATTAAATATTAATTGTCCACATGTGTGTGTCCAACTCTTACTGTTCCATTTCAATCCTCTAGTGTGATGAAAACGCCACCTTCAGCAACCAGGGCCTTTATCTGAGCCTGCCCTGTTGTAAGGAGGACTTCAACAGCTGCCCCAACCTGCCTGCTAACCTGCCCTTCCAGAGAAGCCCCAAAGAAACCTTCTGGGTCTCTACGATACTCTGCTCCACCAAACTAACGCAAAATGGTAATCTACCGCCTTATACATGCTGCTCTTTCACACCGTGTCTTCCTGGTCAGTTCAGCTTATTTTGATTTCTTTCTGATTTCAGTCGACCTTCTGGCTCTTCTTAACTGGAAGGCCCATCCAGACAGGGTGTTGGACATCCTCGGTCGACTACGCCAGATCAGTGGGGAGGAGATTGTCAAGGTTATAATTTTTCTGTAACTGTAGGTCGTAGGAAGCTTTACTGAGTTCAGTTGTTATGAAAATGTGTGAAGATTATTGATTTTATTTTCCTATTATGATTCTATTTTGTTTATTTGCTAAATAAACAAAATAGAATTTGCTAAATATTAAGTTATTATGTTATTAAGTAGTAAGCTTTCTTTGTGTGCATCCAAAATACACATACAGTTTTTGTAGTATTTAGAAAAACTGTGTCTGTGGCGGTCTGTTGAGCAATCACATTATTGTGTCAGAAAAAAAGAAAAGTGTTTTTAAAATGTTTGTGGTGATGGGGCTATCCTTTTTTCTTTTTCCCTCATTTCTATTTTAGTTAGCAGTAAAGCCTTTAATGCGATGCTTGTTTTGAGACGTGCTCTTTTTGTTCCCCTCTCTTGCAGTTCTTGCGAGATGTCCTGGATACGCTCTTCTGTCTTTTAGATGACAACACTGATAAATACGGGCCGCTGGTTTTCCAGTCTTTGGTAAGAAAATTAAAGGAAATTAAAATATGACTTTTAAGTAGAGGAAATGTTTTAAAACAGATATATATATTTGTGTGCTCAGGTGTTCATCATTAACCTGCTCAGGGACAGCCGTTTCTACCACTTCAGACCCGTCATGGACTCCTACATACAAAACCACTTTGCAGGAGCTTTGGCATACAAGTATAGAAACATTTACCGAAATCTTTGAAGTTTGTAGCACAAATAAAGACGAAGATCAGGTTCTGGTTATGCGCAAAGTGTCTTACTTTGAGTCGATTTGTCTGCAGAGAGCTGATTCGATGTCTAAAGTGGTACATGGACCGTTCAGCTGAGGTCGTCCGACAGGACCACATACAGGAAGCCATGAGGGTAAAGTATCGCACTCACTTCGCTTCTGGTTCTTCCTTGGCTCATTCTGCAGCAATTAATTAGCATGGCATGAGGAAATGGTCAAACAGATGTGCTGATAAGGAATAATGTGACACTGTATGAGGCCTCAGGAAGCGGATGTCCTTCTGAAAGAAAAGCTAATCAAAGGAAGTTATTAAAAATGACATACAGAGTGCAGCATTTCCATGTGCTCTTTGGATTTCCTTTGTGATTGAATCTCTTAAACAGATTCTTTGTCACAGGGCCTGATTAGAAGCAATTCTTTTACGTATTGATTTTTAATAATAAATTGATCCAGTGTGCAAGTTTCATTCTTCTGATGAAGTGAGCACCAACTGACTCCCTATCTACATCACCTCAGGCGTTAGAGTATCTGTTCAAGTTCATCGTCCAGTCTCGTATCCTGTACTCAAGAGCCACCTGCGGGATGGAGGAGGAGCAGTTCAGAGCCAGCATCCAAGAGCTTTTCCAGTCGATCCGCTTTGTCCTGAGTCTGGATAGCCGCAGCTCAGAGAATCTGGTGTTCACACAGGTCAGATGCTTCACACATCATGACCAACATTTTCCCTTTACGCTACTCTGAAAATGCCCTTTATGTCACCCGCTCACCAGCCATTTTTATCTTTTTTTTAATTTTCAGTTTTATTCATTCTCTGTTTGCATTCATATTTCATTGCTTGAGTTTGTTTGTTAACTTCTTTTATTCCTGTGACTTTTACTTGTTGTGTTCTGTGATTGATACTTCCACCCTTCACTGCCACTGTTGAGCCCTCCTTGGCTTGATTTTTGGACAGTCTAGGGGTTTGATCAGCTGCATGCCTCTCTGAGTTCATGCTCCTGGGCTCTCGTCCTCCTCAGTAAGTTACAACGCCCTCTTGTGTTTGTTCCACAATGCAGCAGATGCTGTACAACCTGACCCTGGATCTGAAAGATTTGATTTTTTATTTGAGAGTAAATATAAAATGAACTAAATATTTTTGTGCATCAACACATTTGCTGGGTTCCTTTGAGTTTTGGTTTAATTTTTTTTCATTTAAGGTGTGTATGTCATGGAAAAAGAGGCATTTTCATTCATTTATATTATGACTTTCAGTGTATTTGTAGCATCTTTGAAACTGAATATTTGTTCCATATGTATTCTACAAATTGCACCTCTGTGCTTTTGCTTCCCCCTCAAGGCAGCGCTGTTGAACAGCTTCCCTGATATATTTGATGAGCTGCTGCAGATGTTCACTGTTCAGGAAGTAGCCGAATATGTCAGGGGCACTCTGGGGAGCATGCCCAGCACAGTGGACATTGGCCAGTCTATGGATGTAGTCAAGCTGCAGTCTATTGCTCGCACAGTTGAGAGCCGCCTCTTCTTCTTTCCCGGTAAGACATTGTGAAGGTTTTAGGAAAATGTTTTTCTCTGAAACTGTCAGAACATTTTCAGCCCATGTAAATCTAGCGTGCATACAGTGTGTTTTTTTAAAAATATATTTTCTTTGTTTCCTTCTTTTCTTTCCCCTTTTGCCAGAATCTCGTAGTATATTGTTGCCAGTGGTTTTACATCACATCCACCTGCATCTACGCCAGCAGAGGGAGCTGCTCATTTGTTCTGGGATCCTGGGCAGCATTTTTTCAATAATCAAGACAAGCTCCATGGTACAGAACCCTGTGCATACTTAACACATATTGCCGTATTGTATACTAATGATTTTTAGTTGCTCTGCATTAATCAGTTTGCTCCTTTGTTTTTTTGTTTTCAGGAGTCTTCTGTTCAGGAGGAGGTGGAGATGATGGTGGAGAGCTTACTGGATGTGCTTCTGCAAACTCTTCTGTCCATCATGAGCAAATCTCACTCTGTGGAGACGTCCAGAGGACAGCGATGCCCCCAGTGCACCGCTGAGATAACGGTAAGCTTTTGTGCAAGCAGCTTCTTTGATGGACAGTAAAAATAAATTACATTTCATTTATCTTTTTCTTCATTAACCTTTCTGTGTCTGCGATGTTCTGGCATGCAGGGGGAGTATGTCTCCTGTCTTCTGTCTCTGCTCCGGCAGATGACGGAGATCCACTTTCACCATCTACTCAACAACTTCCATAGCAAGGAGGAACTAAAGGTGGGAAACTCTCTGAGTCTCAAAGCCTTTTGCAGTGGCCTATTTACTACATTTCAGAACTGCATACTCTTTCTTAATATATTCCTCTGCAGGAGTTCCTGTTGAAGATCTTCTGCGTCTTTCGCAATCTGATGAAACTGACTATCTTCCCCCGTGACTGGAGTGTCATGCGGCTCCTAACCAGTCAGTGAGTCTGCTTTTTCCATTTCTGTCATGCAGTCTTTGTCCCAGAGATGGTAAGGGAATACAGCCAACCATTAGATCAGGCTTTCTTCAGATAATCCTACTCTGAAGGTGACGCTTGTGTTGCAAAATTTTTCATCTATTTTTGGCACCTAGCTCATTTTGTAAGCTGACAGCGTAATGTTTGCTTTCTGCAGTATCATCGTAGTGACAACACAGTTTCTGTCTCCGGCGCTGCACAAGAACTTCTCAGATGCAGATTTTGATTTCAAGGTGCGTGTCAGGAGAGCAGCTAGTGCTCACTACACCATGAAGACACACAGCAGCTAACTAGCGCAATTTAAATGTCATTCAGTGTTGCTTTTCTTTACTTTTGTTTATATTTCTTTGTCTGTCAGGTATGGAACTCTTTTTTCAGCCTCACTGTGCTGTACATCAACCAGCCCAGCCTGCAGCTAGAGTCACTAAGCCCCGCAAAGCGAAAGAAAGTCCTAGATAAGTAAGAGGTTTTTTTTACTTGTGTGTGCTTTCTTCCAAGCACCATGTTAATTATGTCATTTTCGACATTTATTCTCTTTTCACTGTTCTATTTGTAGGTATGGAGACATGAGAGTTATGATGGCATATGAGCTCTTCAGCATGTGGCAAAAATTAGGTTTGTGATGCCATTCTTTCCTCGCACACATCTAAGGATATCCCAGCAATTACGTTAATGTGCAAAATTCTCAAGCCATTCCTTATTTCTGTTTATTTTGATAGGAAAACTGCTAATTTGGTGGAGCGACTTAGTGAAACATGTGCAAACATCCATGAAAATATTAACTATAAGGCAAAAACAGAGTTTTATAGTTATAATGTGCTTGAAAGGCAGCATTTGGTATGACCACCTTTACTCTTCAGCACAGCCTGAGCTCCTGAGAATAGTTCTCCAGGCCTTTTGAAGGACGTTCAAAGCTCTTCTTTGGATGTTGGCTGGTTTTTGTTCCATTCTTTGTCACGGTGATCCCACACTGCTTCAGTATTTTGAGGTCAGGGCTCTGGAGAGGCCAGTCTAGGACTGATAGTGTTTCACTTTGTGTTTTTTTTCCCCAGGTATACTTTTACTTTATTGACAGTGTGTTTGGGATCATTTTCAAGTTGAAAAATGAAACTTAAGGCAATCAGAACCTTTTCAGATGGTATTATATGGTGGAATAAAACTTGACTGTACTTTTCTGTCTTCACCACCAGCTGAAATGTGGTCCCAAATCATGACATAAGGAGCCTCCATGTGTTTTAGAGGTGGCTGTAGACACATGCTGTTTTACCTCTCTCCTGACCTCCTCTTTACATATTGAAAACTATTTCAACCGAAATTTAAAAGATTTAAAAGATGGATTAATCCCTCCATGAAACCTGTGGCCACTGATGCACTGATGTCAGATGTCCTCCACTTGACCGATTTCCTCAAATTCCATAAAGACACGCGACTCACCATCTCATCATATAACAAGTTTGGGGCTAACAGCTAAAATATAGTGTTAAGCACGTCAAACTGTGCTATATTTTGTAGCTTTAACAAAAGAAATTGGAACAAATGTGTTTTTGTGGCATGCTTGTATTAACAACGTGCATAAAAATACAGTTTAAAATTTATTCTGTGCTAAGTTCTTAGTTGTTGTGTGGAAACAACGCAGATTCTCTTTTTGAGTCAGGCATGTTTTTTTATGCTTGAATAACTCATAGATGTTAAGTGTTAAGTTACTTAACATTCACTTATCCAATTTAGGGTTGCAGGGTTGCTGGAGCCTAGGCTAGCTACTATAGGGTGAGAGGCAGTGCACACCCTGACAAGAAAAGGATTTTTCTGAATGTTTTTTGAAAATGTACAGGTACAAAAACTGGAGCAAACATGAATGACAGAGCAGCTAATGTCCAAAGAAAAACTTTTAAACACCCCCAGAAAACCTGAAGAAATATTGCTGAAGACCACTTTAATAAAAGAATAAAATATGTTTGGCTCCTTCAAAGCAAAATATAAAGAAACAAACGGTGGCTCAAGACTTTTCACAGTACTACATATACCCATGAAATTAATGTAAACAAACAGGTCTGTCTGTGTGAATCTTCTTAATCCAGGGGACAATAAGCCGCACTTCATCCCAGGAATGATGGGTCCCTTCCTTGGTGTTACACTGGTTCCACAGACTGAGGTTCGAAATATAATGATCCCAATTTTTCATGACATGATGGATTGGGAGCAGAGGAAAAATGGAAACTTCAAACAGGTAGCATATTATGACACTGCACTATGATATTAACCCATTGTTAGCATGCAGCGATGGACAGGCTCTTTGTCACATAACATCCTTTGGCTGAATGTGTTTGTGCTTGTGTAGGTGGAGGCAGAGTTGATGGATAAGCTGGACAGCATGGTGTCAGATGGGAAAGGCGATGATAATCACAGAGAGCTCTTCAGCCTGTTGTAAGCATCAAACCTGTGTTTAGTGATAGTCAGGATAATGCCATTCTATTAGTATTACCTTCTAACACTCCTCTTTTTGGTTTTGTCATCACCCAAGGACCCAGCTGTTTGGTCCGTATCCAAGGTGAATGGACTGGCAGACATATTTATTCAAATGTGTTGAATTCCTGTTCTCATCGTCTTTATTAAAAATGCCCTACTGTATTTTCTGTGCAGCCTGCTGGAGAAGATTGAGCAGGAGACCTGGAGAGAAACAGGAATTTCATTTGTCACATCGGTCACAAGACTTGTTGAGCGAATACTAGATTACAGGTAGGCTAAAACTTAGTTGTCATCTTAACTATGCTCCTTTCTAATAATAAATTGCAGAGCAATAAGAAGTAAACACATCATATTTTTAGGGACTGCATGAAAGGAGATGAGATGGAGAACAAGAAAATTGGTGGCTCTGTCAATCTTATGGTGAGAAGGTTCATGAATTTTTATTTTGTGTTTTATAAAAGCATGGATTAATATTTTCAAATGTGGAGAGACAAATTCACCATTCATGTTTATTTTGAAAATCAGAACTTCTACAAATCAGAGGTCAACAAAGAAGACATGTACATCCGTTACATCCACAAGCTATGCGACCTGCATCTCCAAGCAGAGGACTTCACAGGTACCTGAGATATTTAATGAAGCATCCTTTAAGGTTTGCACATAAGAATCAAATAAGTGCAACAAAAGAATGCGAGATTTGACCTTCCCTCTTTGGCTCTGCCCAGATCTCAGTTCAGCTTGACTGTAGAGAACAAAATGCCAGTCTGAGATACTGACCTTTTATTTTGCTGTTTTATGACTGCATAGGACAATGATGCAAGCAGCAGAAGGGAGGATGCTACTGCTGTGTAGTCATAATTTGCCACTTTGTGGACTGTTGTTATTAGCCTGCTAGCACTACCCCCACAGTTTATAGCAACACACACAAATGAATTGTTCCTAGTGAAATTCAGTTTGACTTCATGTTCAGGAAAGCGTGTACACGTGAACACCCTTTGATGGACGTCTCCTTCATGCACCAGTTGATTTATTACTTCTGCACATGAGACTTTACATACTTACTAGCTTTGCTTCACAAAGTTGAGCTTTTTTTTTGCCTAAGAAGAGTGAGCTATTCACTAGGTAGCTGCAGCGAGTGAGCTTTCAGCATCTGAGTCTGTGGGATCATCTTATTCAAACTGGGGGAAACTTCACTACAGCTGATTGGATTCTTTGTTGAGCTACAGATAAAGAAGATAATAGAGAAACTAACGGCGTGCTAAAAACAGAGATATCACACAAGTGTAACGACACCCATGGTTAAATAGATAGTCTAATATCAGGTAGAGATAATTATGTGCTGGTAGCTTAACATTGAGAAGTAAAACTATTGCATGGCAGTTGTACAGCCAGCTTTTTTATGTATGTTGTAAATGTGAGATTTATATCACATTTATCCATTTTATTTGGAGAAGAAGGGGTTTTACAGTACATTTACGATGCGGTAATGTCACTTTAGTCACATAAAGCTGAAATCAGGGGAAGTTGTCGTGTAATCTTACTGTGTAAATGGCTTGTGTGAGTAAAGCTTTACTCACATTATCTCACATTATCAGCAGTGGTGTTATTGTGTGCGCATAAATGTAGCCAAATGTGACTAATTGAATTCAATCTTATTCATTGCCGCTTACGTAAAACAAACAACAGGCAGCTGGGAAGATGATCAAAACACATTTAAGTGTCCAGCAGAGTTGGGTGTGATTGCACATGTGGTTATTGTGTGAATCAGAACCAACTTTAAAAAAAAAAACTTTGCTTTTTTTCCAAATATGATTCAATTTAAAAGTTGGGATCAGTGGGTACAGGTTCATAGTGCTGGAACGCTTACTGATTATTTTTATTATCAGTTAATCTGCCAATTTATACCATTTAATTATTCATCATATAAAAACAACTTCTTTGGACACAAAGGATAATCAGCATGAAATGGATTTTAGTGGTGGTCTAGTGTTGGTTGAACTTTTAAATAGTCCAACCCACATTTAGTTTATCATTTCATAAGACAAAAATCAGCAAATTCTAACAACTGAAGATCTTTTTGAACTACTAATTTCAGTTGTACTTAATGTGACTTTATACCTACAAAAGTGTGTTAACATTTTCACAATTAACAGAGTCCATAGTGGAGATAAATACAACACATTATCTTTTTGTTTAGTTTAATGCATTTTTTTTTTATTGCCCTTACAGTCAAAGAAGAAAAGTAAAGTTTTTCATTTTATACTTTCAAAAGGATAGATATAGGCTAATATACAGAACACTGGTTGAGTTGGTGGTGGTAGCATCATGCTCTGGGGCTGTTTTACTGCCACTGATACCGGGTCCTTGGACAAAATGAATGGAATTGCAAATTAGGAGGACTACTTTCAAATTATTCAACCTCACTTGGACATAACTGGTTGTGGGTCAATGATCCGAATCACACAGCAGTATTGGTTTTGGAATGGATAAAACAGGCTAACTTTAAACCTCTTAAATGGCCTCCTCAAAGTTCGACAATAAAAATGAATTATGCTTAGATCTGTGCCAGGAGGCCAGTGCTTCCGCCATTCTGCCAGGAAGAAAGCTCCAACTAGAATTACATTTACCAAATATTAGTGGAGGTGTATTTCAACATATGAGTATATTTTTGTTTGAAATAGATTAAATTAATTTAAAGTTGTGCACCTAATTCTTGTTTTTTTTTTTTTTTTAATCATTAAACATGTTGTATGTTGTGCAATTAGTAAACCCTGGAAAAAAAGAACAATTCAAAGAAACTAATAAATCCCAAAGTTACCATGACATCCATGCCCATGAGTCAGCTTCAGTCAAAACTATAATATAGTTTTATGATATAGTGTTAACTGTGCAGATGTTCCTTGCACTCTGACTGCTTTTAAACAAACAAAAAAAACACGATTCTCGGGGGAGCTTAGGTGCAGCTGACTGTGTTTTATGTCATACATCATCTGTTCACAAAAACTGGACCAAAAATGTTAAGCTTTTGGGTGTTTTCTTTTATAGAAGGTAATCATGATTTTTTTTTATACCCCCTTGACAACAGAGGCAGCCTTCACCCTCCTGCTGTACTGGGAGCTGTTGCAGTGGGAGGACCGGCCCCTAAGGGATTTTCTTCACTATCCCTGTCAGAGCGAGTGGCAACGCAAAGAGAACCTGAGTCGTAAAATTCTCCACTACTTCAACAAGGGCAAGGCAAGTGAATATTTTTTATACCTTTGTCTCCTGCTCCTGTTTCCGCTGACTTAAATCCAGTGTTTCATGCAAATGTTAAAGGCCTGTAGTATCTGACCCGTGCTAACCTCTGTCAGCACTGCAGTGGAGTCTCCAGCAGTGAGTCAAATAAGGAAACGAAGGCAAGGCTGAGTTAACTTTATAGTGATGGATCGATATTACCAGGTCGTGCTGGACAAGTCACATCTGAAGCTAAATCAGCTTAGATAAATGAAAGCAACATTAAATTTTATAGCTTTTTTTTTTTTTTCTTTTTGTTCAAAGAGCTGTTGTTCACATCTGCAGTGCAGCTGCTCCCAAGTATAATCAGATTTTGCCCTCATTAACTCTGGGAGTGAGTCAGAGTCTTGTAGTGCTTCTATTCAATGTTTTCCCCAAGTTTTTAGTATTTTACATCTTTTGCCAGACCCAGTAATTGCATATCTCCACTTATTTTTCATAAGTTAATTCTGCTTGCACCTGTTAAACTAGAAGGGGGATTACTAACCCTTCACCCAACACTCCAGTGTAAAACCATGCTGTATAAAAGCTTTAAAAATTTAATTTAATCACTTATTAGCATTTAAAACTGTAATTATGTTATTATTACCAATATAGGCTCTTCATGAATATTCCTGTAGAACGTTAATGCTGTATTGGGTGGGGAGTGGAGCTACTCTGCTGCTTTTCTATGTTTATGGTGCAACCTAATCATCATATGTGGAAAATTAATGCAAGTAAAGCCAGTTAAATTAAGTTAAGAGTTCTCTGTGCTAAAGTAAACACTATCATAATGCAAATACAAACATTCAGCCTTTGCACGCAGCAGCGAGGGTCAGATTTCTGTTCAAATGTGATTTGCTTCCTAGAATCGTTCCTCCCTGGCTGGTATTCATCCACCAAATTGAATTAGTTGACTGGTGTTGCTGCTTTGGAGAGGACAATGCCCTCTGGACTCTGGGAGCAGCTGAGAAAGAAATAAAAGTGGCCTCCTTCATTAAATCAGTGTTATTGCTGCTCTTGCTTAAAAAGGGAAGCTGTTCTTTACCTGCTGCTACATTTGTTACAGTTCATGCATGGCAAACAGAAATTTGTATCTGTTTAAAGGCAAGCTGGTTAAATAAATGATGAGACTGTGTATGAATCAAAGAGAAAATGGCTAAGCGAGGTCAAGTTTTTAGACTTTTTAGACTATTCTCTTTTCTTTTCCTCTTGTTTAAGCACAATTTTAACCCATTTTAAATGTTTTTTTTATAACAGATTTAGAATAAATGATATTTCCACCTTTAATACTCTGCTCTGTAAAGGAAATGTGATTAATAATGCTAATTTATTTAATAGTAACAAATTTTATCTATTAAACATTAATAGTATAATTACAATAACACAATAATAGCTACAGAAGCCTTTACAAAGCATAATAAAATAGATCATAAATAAATTGCTTAAAAACACAAATAAAACAAAGCTTAGCAACAACTTGGTAAAATAAAGAAACAAAAAAATGATAGATGAGGAAAAAAGCTGATTTAATAAAGTCTGGAGAAGCACTTTGCTACAGTTCAGATCTCCCAGTAAGAGTTAAAGCTTTTACATTGTTGAATTTTGAATTTTCTACCAACTCAAAAGGCTTTGAAAGAAAGTTAAAACATAAAAACATTTTGCACTAATAACATAGAAAACAAAGGTTGACTAATCATAACTTTATTGCATAAAACTAATGCAAATTTTTTTTCATATTTCTTTTAATCCAACACATTATCTTTGTCAGTGTAGCTCTCAGTAGCAGGAGATGATCCTGCTGCTGCTGGTATTGAAAAATGATAAGTGTGAGGTGAAACTGCCATAAGTCGATGGCAGACTCAATAACCTTTTCTACCACACATACCAGGGGCAGCACAGTTAACTCTCATATATGGAGAAATGAAAAAAATAATAATAAAAAGCAAACCTGAGATCAGAATGGTCTCCTTGCTCTTATCACACAATTTTGAAATATTTAAAATTGTAATAACCTCCATCCTTCCGAAAACACACTTTTAATGTTATGAGTCTTGATTATTAAGGATAAATCAAGATTTATTCTCATTCAGCTTCATTTATGACTTTGCAGTGCTGGGAATATGGAATCTCTCTTTGCCGGGAGCTAGCTTTCCAGTATGAGACTCTATATGATTATCAGAGCCTCAGCTGGATACGGGTAAGTCCTGCATGTGTTCCCCATTTCTGCTTTTATTAACAAACAAGCATCCTTTGTGATAAGGAAGGTGGTAGTATTGACAGCTTCCTCCGTTATTGTCATGCTCTGTTATTGGTGTGAAGCGTGCATAGCGGCAAACACAATGTCCTAATTACCTGTGCACGCCCACACGCCCAAGAAAATGGAGTCAGTTCAGTAATGTGTGTGATTACTTGATTATTCATCTCGACTCTTTTGCATGTTGTTCATTCTGTGACAGAAAATGGAGGCAGCGTACTATGACAACATCATCGAACAGCAGAGGATTGAACCGGAGTTCTTTCGAATGGGCTTCTATGGCAGGAAGTTTCCTTTCTTCCTCAGGGTAGGACTTTCCAAATCCAGTCGGCCACAGATATAATCCTGCTGATGTGTTCAGATGTGCACTTGCACCATTACTTTAACTGCAGTAGGCTGTGCAAGATGAGAAGTTAAAAAGTAAGACTGATAATCAACCATTGCCAACTCTTTGAGCCACGATCGCCCCAGCGGATTGTGGCTCAAAGAGTTGGCAGTTTGTCTTGAAATCGGAAGGTTGCCGGTTTGAGCCCCAGCTCCAACAGTCTCGGTCGTTGTGTCCTTGGGCAAGACACTTCACCCGTTGCCACCTACTGGTCAGAGGGTGGCGCCCAGTGTCTGGCAGCCCCGCCTCTGTCAGTGCGCCCCAGGGCAGCTGTGGCTAAATGTAGCTTGCCATCACCAGTGTGTGAATGGGTGGATGACTGAATTGTAAAGCGCTTTGGAGTCCTTAGGGACCAGTAAAGTGCTATACAAATACAGACCATTTACCATTACTACCAAATATGTCATGGCCATCCTGACATATTTTGGGGTCATGCATTAATTTCTTCTAATCTTAGTAAATATGCCCAGTGCCTCTAACATCAGATTTACCTGGACTCATTTTTGTTTTGTGCCTATTAACCTTTTTTTTTTTTTTAACGAATGTATTAAAGAACAGTGTGAAATCACAGATTTATCACCTAAATCTCTTGTTCCTGAGAGCTTTACAGAGGCTTTTTGTGAGTTTCCATCCATTGTTTAGTTGTCTGTCCTCTTACTTTGCTGACTGGATTCCCTGTCACTGTTTTCATACAATACAAGTACCAAAAGTATCGTACCACGTACCACACTAACTCAAATTACCGAGTTGATTAGAATGACCACAAATGTGGTTAATTTTATAATTTGTTTATTTTAATGTGCAGTAGCTATAAAGCATTAGCTCATTTGGGGTCTTTTAGGTCTGCGCTTGGTTTAAATTAGTAGATAGGCTTTTCCGTTATTGAACTATCTAATGCTGCACATGAACTATACGGACACTAGTCTTTAAATTAATGTGTTTTTAGTCCTCTTGCCACTGATGTATAAAATGAAGTATTCATTCATTCAGTCAGACTCTACAAATTCAATTTATGCTTCGATAGTCTGAAGAGTGCACTAGAAATCCAGCTATACACCCTTTCTTGCTATTTCTTTTATTTATTTGTGCAATACCACCTAAATTTAATAGTAAATCAGACATTGCTGCGAAGAATTAAGCAATGTCCAGAGGAACACTTCACTTAAACTATGAGAATCATGTGCAGCAGATTCCCAGCAACAACTTGGTCTTACGTCTTTCTCTTTCTCCAGAACAAGGAGTTTGTCTGTCGCGGGTATGACTATGAACGGCTTGAGGACTTCCAGCAAAGGATGCTGGGGGAATTTCCACAAGCCATCGCCATGCAGCATCCAAACATTCCAGACGACACCATCCTGCAAAGTGATGCTCAGTGTATCCTGACAGTTTCACTATGGCTAAAACGATGTCCTTATTATCCTTTAGAATGAGAGACCATTACAACATCAGTCCACAGATGTTCATATTGCATTGACTCACTTGAAAAGCAGTAACCAGATTTATTTTGCAAATTTGCCTGATAGATTTAATGACTGGAATGAGAGCAATTGTTCCACGTGTTGTGCATTTTATTGGCTTTTGATTAATCAGCTAAACATTTGAGCGTTGTTATTAGAGATTATTACAGATTAAATACTGAACTAAACACTGAAGTTAATTTCCTGGGTCGCACAGAGAAAACTAAAGCTCTGTCTAAGTATATCTTTTGAACATCCCCTCTGCTCTTCCTCCTGAGTGAATATGCATATATGTCGGACTTTGTCTGTCACTTCCTTGACACTTGGCTTCAAGACTTGCAGATCTATGCGGTGACTCCAGTGTCAGACATTTCTGATGTGCCTCAGCTGGAACGTGTGCCTGAGAGGATCAAGAGTTTCTACCGCATAAACAATGTCAGCCGCTTCCACTATGACAGACCTTTCCACAAGGGGCCCAAGGATCGGGAGAATGAGTTCAGGGTAAGTTGAGCCCGCAGTGCCAGCAAAGCCCATTTCTGACTCACTGTTTAGTTTTTTCCATAAAAATACTGAATATGGCTGTAACACTATTAAAAAACAATGAAATCGTTCCAACTCTGTGGAAATTGCAGTGTAATTGTGCAGACATTTAATTTAAGGGGCATACGCAGGTATAAGTGACGTAAGCAAGTGCAACACTTGAGGTGGCCACAGGGGAGTGCCTACCGCTCTTAGACAGTAATGCCTTTAAAGTCCTTTATTGCCTTTAAATGTCTCTGCTACATGCATAACCAATAACTGAAGATAAATATAATTAGATTTACTTTATTATAAGCTTTTTATTTTATCAGTGTTTCAACAGAGGGGAATTTAAAAAATTGCAACAAAGTTAAACCAAGTGTTAATAAGATTTCTAGTATTAAATCTGGTCAGCTAAAGTCAATATTGTCACATTTGCTGCATTATTATTTGAGACATGTTTTGGTTTAATAGTTCTTATGTGTGTAGTAAATTTGAGTTTGTAATATCGGGTTTCCATTTAGATATGACTCGCTTGTGCAGCAGCAGTCCCTGAATAAAATGTGACCGCATCAGTCACAATAATGGCAAAATTGAATAATGTGTGAAGAGGAAAAGCAAAACTGCTCTAGCATGAAATAATTATAGGCACATAACATACAGAGATACAAATATGTAGATAAATATGCACTCATCAGCCACTTTATTAGGTACATCTCATTAGTACCAGGCCTTCAGAACTGCTTTAATTCTTTGTGGCATAAATTCAATAACATACCTCAGAGAGTTTGTCCCACGTTGACATAATAGCCACTAACTGGATATTTTCTCTCATTGTAAATATCAGTTGATCAGCAGGTTCAGAAGTACTCAGACCCACCTGTCTATGACCAATGATCATGCAAAATTCAAAGTCACTGAAATCACCTTTCTTCTCCATTCTGATGCTCAGTTCAAACTTCAAAAGGTTGTGTTGGCCATGTCTAGATGCCTTAATGCACTGAGTTGTTGTCATGCGATTAGCTGGCTAGATATTTGCATTAAAAAACAGTTTGGTGAGGCAGTTCAGGTGTACCCAATAAAGTGGCTTGTATGAGCATAGGATACCATCAGTCTTTGGAATTTGGTTCCCTCTTGACATTTTCATACCATTAAGTGCAACGTATGACACTGTAAGGGTATAAAACGTGCTGAAACCAAGCAGCTCCCTTGGATATAATTCTCTTCATACATTTGGGAAATAAATTCTTAATTATCTTAAAATCGGTTTGAATGTATCTGCTGGAAATGTCTTTTCCCACACCAGTCCTATTTACTTTCTGAACCATAGCTGCTCTGTTCTTTTTTGACTTCCAGCCAGGATGAAATGTCCCCATCAAACGATGAAACAAAATGTAACATCGCACAGAGACCGTGGTAAAAAAATGTCAGTGTTGAGTAATGGTCTTTTATTTAGATCGGCACTTTCTGAAATAGTCAGGCCAACCCATTTGGCACCAAAGACCATTACAAAGTCGCTTAAATCACCTTCCTCCCCCATGCTGATGCTCGGTTTATACTTCAGTAGCTCATTTTGCATAACTTAACTCTTTACCATGTGTACCTAAAAAAGTGGACATTGAGCATATGTATTGGCTTAATACAACAATGATAAAAGAACAAAATCATTCAATTCAATTCAATTCAATTCAATTCAATTCAATTTTATTTATATAGCGCCAGATCACAACAACAGTCGCCTCAAGGCGCTTAGTACATACAGAGAAAACCCAACAATCATATGACCCCCTATGAGCAAGCACTTTGGCGACGATGGGAAGGAAAAACTCCCTTTTAACAGGAAGAAACCTCCGGCAGAACCAGGCTCAGGGAGGGGCGGGGCCATCTGCTGCGACCGGTTGGGGTGAGAGAAGAAAAGAACAGGATAAAGACATGCTGTGGAAGAGAGACAGAGATTAGTAGTAGGTACAATTCAATGCAGAGAGGTCTGTTAACACAGTGAGTGAGAAAGGTGACTGGAAAG